>OY757906.1:77901691-77924191 GCA_963585895.1 Sepioteuthis lessoniana | reverse complement strand
AAACGTGATTTGTATACATTACAATCGTGCATCCTGAGATTAGGATCCATTTCTGGAAATGTTGGGAGTGTGCAGTACACGTTTATTACCATTGCTCTCTGCTCCTCTCTGACGCGAAGTATTAGGATCCCTTCTATGGGCTCAAAGAGATCGATTTGAACATAAATCGTTTGAGATTGGTATACTTGATACAATATGCCTGTGTGCAAATTATCTATAGTAAAAATACTTATATGAAGTACTAATTATCAACTACGGATTACAATTACTACTGCTATTATTATTATTTACTCATTAGAGTTTCTACATCAGCGTAAGCTGATGGTATTTCACTGGAGATTGAGTGACAACAAGTCTCCTCAAGTCTCCAGGACTCTTCTCAGTATTCTGGCAGTTTTATTACTATTATTATTATTATTGAGATTTCCTCACTAGAATAAACTGGTGGTCTTTTACTGGAGGTTGAGTGACATAAAGTCAGCTCATATCTCTTAGACTTTTTTGATTATTCTTGTTGAAGTCACTCATGTTTTGGACAAGACAGTCTCGATTCTCCTACTGAATTCAAGCCCGTGGATATTGTTCCAAGAGCACCAACTGCAATTGGTATTACCCTTGCCTTTATGTTCAACAACATTTTTTTAGTTCTCTGACGATTTTAAAGTAATTGTCTATCTTTTCGCTTTCTTTCATTGTTACTCACTGGTCCACTGAAACGGAGAAACCAACTTGACGGCAAATTTTGTCTCTCTTTTTTTTAAATTTTTTAATTTTTTGAAAATTATCTTTAAGATCTTCTGGCAGGAATAAAGTGATCAGTTTGTATCTCAAAATCCTACAGAATTTTATGAGTCTTATTTTCTTAGATACATTCTGGTTTGTGTACTTACCATTTGGTAGTATGGTCCTGATTTAATCTCTTGCATAATTCTCAGTGAATCGCCTTTCTTTTCAGTCGTACCTAGCCTTCAAAACCTTTTTTCTATATTACTGCATTGGCTTATTATGTGACTCATCGTTTCATCTACATCACCTATACTTGCTTTTCTGTTGCACATTATCGATTTTCGCTTTAATTTTTTTTTTCATCATACAACGTGTGAAAGCACGTGCGATACTCTGTCCTCATCAGCCGCCAACCTAGTTTCGGTAGCTTAAGGCGGTACTGCCACTCCAGGCGCTACCAAGCTACTTTTGCCACCGGACAGGGTATTTAAACGAAATACATAATCGATTTTCGCTTTAATATAGTTGGTCCTTATGACGTTGTTTTGTGCTGCTGTTGAAGAGCTTCAGTTTCTCTCGGGGAAACATCCATATAGTTGTTTTTCTTGCTATTTCTGTGATCCCAGTTTTTGTTTTATTTATTTATTTATTTATTTTTTTCTCTCTGTTCTGATGTTGTCAATTCTGTACTGGCTGCTGAAATGAATCTTTATTTGCTTTCTTAAATATTGTTCCCGAGTAAATATGGATGCAATATTATTTACTCCCGGGAGTTTTTCACATCAGTTTTAGCTTATATGTATTTCACTAGAGTTTGAGTGACAAAAAGTCTCCTCAACTCTCCAGGACTCTTCTCAGTATTCTGGCCGTTCTCAATAATGCTGTCGTTTGGATGGTCTCCACTTGGCCTCCAACTTCCAAGTCCTCCATTCCCTTTAATAATCCATTAGTTACTGTACTGAACGCACCAATCACAATTGCTATAATTGTCATCTTCATATCCATAGTTTTTTTTTTCAATTCCATTGTAAGATCAAGGTATATTTAGAGCTTTTCACATCAGCTAACGCTGATGGTTTTTCCCTGGAGTCTGATAGACAGCAAGACTCCTCAAATCTCCAGGACTCTTCTTAGTATTCTGGCCGTTCTCAATAATGCTGTCGTTTGGATGGTCTCCACTCGTCCACCAACTTCCAAGTCATCCAAGCCCTTTAATAATCCTTTAGTTACTGTATCAAAAGCACCAATCACAATTGGTACAATTGTTACCTTTATGTTCCATAGTTTTTTTCAATTCCTTAGCAAGATCGAGGTATTTTCTTTTGTTGATTATTATAAGATATTTATTATTATTATTATTATTATTATTATTATTATTATTATTATTATTATTATTTACTTGAAACCATATAATAGTTTGCAAACTATATCAGTTAGATAGGAATACTTCAAATTATATAAATTTATGCAATCGAATCCATATTATGAAATAGTAGTTACTTTAAACCATATAATTAAGATTGGTTTGGTTTGGTTTGGTTTTATGGCATATCAACCATTTTAGGTTATTTAATGCCAAATCCTTTTTATACATATACAGTTATATTTCAAACTGCACAGTTTAGCATAAGTACAGTTTTTGTTTACACACAGGAAAATGTAAAAACAATTCTTTTTCAAACAATTTACTTTAATATAAGTATGCAGTTCAAATGTCAAAAACAGTTCTTCGTAAGTTGGTTTTAGGTCATATTAAACATTACAAATTGCTCAATGGCAATTCCTGTTTATATTTATATTTTAAATGCACACGGTTTGTGAACATTTTTCTAATAACATTTT
Source organism: Sepioteuthis lessoniana (assembly GCA_963585895.1). Lineage (NCBI taxonomy): Eukaryota > Metazoa > Mollusca > Cephalopoda > Myopsida > Loliginidae > Sepioteuthis > Sepioteuthis lessoniana. The sequence goes on along the minus strand of OY757906.1, from coordinate 77,921,623 downwards.
TAAACAAACCTGAGCTCAATTTATTTCACAGTTAAATGATTTCAAGTATTTCTATTCAATACGAATCATTCCATTTACTTTTCCTCATTTGTTTGCCCACAGTTAAATGATTTCTGGAGTTTCTATGTTACAGTAACAATTTAACATCAGTCATTTTTTGCACACATTTAAAAAGATATGTGTGTCTAAGAGATTAACATTTAAAAGGTGAGTGAGCTTAGAAGTTTGTCCATTGTTAAATGGTTTCAAGTATTGTAGTTATCTATTATCTCTTCATAATTAAGTCTGGTAACTACGCCGTCTGTGTCACTATCCATACTTTCTATACTATAGGTTCTTTGTGGGGGTTTTGTCGATCCCTGAGCGTTGCACTGTTTGATTCTTATAGGTGACTTTTTTCTTGATGACATTTTGAATGTGCTTCCTGATTTCTCATTGTTCAGTTTGGTGTTCAACTGTATTTTCTCAACTTGGCTAATGGGAGCTTGTGATTTTTGTTTAAGTTGTTTAGGTTTTATGGGAGACAAGTTTTTAAGTCTATCTTTATTGCTTTTTGGTGGGCGGATTGCTGACTTATGTAACGGCTGTTTTGTTGGAGATTTTTCACTTTTAGGATTAGTTCGTGTTGAAGTGATAGATCCTACGTGTGTTTATGTTTGGACAACAACATTGGATCGCTCCCCATTACCAACCCGTCGTTGAGCTGGTGCTTGGTAAAATTCGGCCGAGAGTAGTTTTTTTTAAATGCTTTTGAAACTTTGACCAATCATTCGCTTCCAACTGGATTATTTTCACCACGAGTGTTCAATATTTGTTGTCTTCATTGGTTGTATCTGCCCTCCGTGCAACAGAGGCGTAGCTGTTTTCTCCAATGTATGTCCCAACAATTTTCCTTACTTCCAGAAAAAAAATTCCTCTTATGCTTTCCCTCGAGTATTTATTTTTCTTTTTTGTATACATCGCAAAATTTTACGTAAGCCGGGTGATCTTGTCGGCAGTTTGCAAATCTTGTTTTCTTCAAGCAATCTTCCTCCAAGTGGTCCTGGTCCTTTTCGACACATTTGGTACATATCTGTCGTCCTTAACAGGCTTACATGTGGTTTCCCTGTTTTTGGCATTTGAAGTACCTAAGGGACGCTGAAACGTACTGCTCGACTCTCAAGACAATAGCTGATCTTCACTTCCTTGGGAGTATGCGGATGATTAAATGTCAAAATGTAAGTGTTTGTCTGGATTCATTCTTCACCTTTTCTAACGAAAAATTTTCTTATATTTGTAAATCCCTGTTTTCCGTGGGCTTATGCTATCTCCTCTTCAGTAGCAAATGCTGCATTTCATCGTAGGAAAATTTTCACTTTTAATACGTTTTCTGCGAGTCTCCGGCTGTCCACCTCGACTCGCAAGTTTCCGTTCCCAGTTTTCTTAATAGTTTCCGGAGTAATCCTTGTAAAAATAACTTTTTTCTGTGAGGAGAGGCAAGAATTTTGCGAGGCAGACCTCCTCCAAAGATTCAATAACAATGAATCTAGGAAAGTCTATCGCCTTAGTCTCCGAGTGTGATTCTGACAGGTTTCGTTTAGTTTTTTATTTGAAGATACCATAGATGTGGTATATTTCTCGCTGGCCCTGTGCTCCTCCACGCACCCCAGAGTCCAGCTTGTGTTGGGAATGTACCTAGGGGGAAACCCATTCGTCTTGGTTGAGACAAGGATACACGACCAGTATCGAGCTGAGGGTATGAGTCCTAGCCGCTGCTAATTTCAAGTTCTCAGCACTGGTCAAATTCTTTCTCTCTTAGCGCAATGGGCCCTCAGCCATCACCTTCTATCACCATTTTGAGGGGTGTCCTCGTGGTGTAATGGTTAAAGCGATGAACTGCGGAATCGTTGTACGCGAGTTCGTACTCCAGTCGCGCTATTATGTTCACTTTCGGGCAAATACCCTTGAGAAAGGTATGAACCCCCTTATTCTCCCACCAGCTATGGGTAAATAGTAGGACGGACTAGGTTCTTCAGCCTCGTTGAGGCAACTAGTCTAGGAGAAGGAAAACTCTGAATTCAAACCTGTTAAACTCCGCTTAAAAATTGACCTTGTGTCATATCCTGCCCGAGCGGAGGGGTTGGTAAATAGTACCTTCTATAACCTAAAGAATAAGGGTTGTGAACTTGCTGTAAGTCTTGATTTAAAAGTTCCGTCGGGATAAAACATATTGGTGCTAGGGCTTGACATGACCAGCCAATTGATTGGATCGAGTTCATCCGACCGACCGTCCGTCAGATTGATCAACCACCTGGATCCCATCTTAGCGCCTTACGGGTCGTCACCAAAAGATGGCCCTATTGAGAGGGGGTCTTACCCCTCTGCAAAAGTACAGTTGGCGTATTCTATAGCCCCAGAGGACAGGGCGGCCATTTAATTAGGTGTATATTGTTTGTGTCCAATAAGTATACTTGATATTTTATGACTTAACAAAAAAGATTATTATCGATATTTAAGTGTGATTTAAAAAATAATTACTATGGAACCTTGTAAAATAAATCCTTCTGACTGTAACTAAATATTTACAAATGAAACAATTTCTGGCTTTAAATAGCTCATGAGCAGTTGATAGGCCATTAAACTAATAAAACTAAACCAGACCAACCACCACCCACCCAAAATGATACATGGCAAGATTTTTATTAGGTAACGAAACTAAGATTCATGTGTGAGAATAAAGCAATTTCCTGCAAAACTTGTATCTATATGATAATTTTGTGTTAGTTTTCAATTGCACTGAACGCCAAATTTTAAATATAAACCAAATTCTTGATATAAGGGAGATAACAATAAAATGATTTTAAGAATACTAATCTCTTTGCAAACAGCAGCAACATTATAATCATGGATCACTACTAAAATTTTATTTCTCATCAGATATGTTCATATATGCGGCATTTTAACAGTTGATTATGAGTTGTAATAAGTGTCACATTGTCATGCACTTTCATGTGGCAAATCTGCAGCTTTTTGTCACCCTGATATTTATTGTGCGGGGAGCTGAAATGTTGTATGCTATCTGATCTTGTCAAAGTTCCTGGAAAAGAGAAAAAGGAGAAAAAATGGTAAATCAGATGGACGTGTTTCACTACAACAAAAGAATTATCAGAATGAATTTGTTTTTCCCAATATGAAAATATTGTGAAAAACAATAAATATTTTTCATATATAATTTTATGTATATATGTATGTGCGTATATATATATATATATATATAGTTGATTATTTGGGTTTTATGGCATATCAACCATTGTAGGTTATTTAACGCCAAATCCATTTTTATGTAAACAGTCGGCTCTATTTCAAACAATTCAGTTTAGCATGAGTACACAGTTTAATTGTTAGAACAATTCTAATTCAGCTAATTCGGTTTAGTATAAGTACAGATATTGTTTACACACAGTTGAATTTCAAAACAGTTCTATATTAAACAATTCAATTTAGTGTAAGTACAGTTTCAATGTCAAAAACAGTTCCATTTCAAACAATTCAGTTTAGTATAAGCACGCTGTTTAAATGTAACTACAGTTTAATAGTCAAAATCATTTCTATTTAAGTTATTCTGTTCGAATTCGAACAATTCAGTTTAGCATAAGGATGCTGTTAGTTCTATTTAACCCATAGATATGGCGCGATCAGGTGCTACGATTGCGTGCCAGAGAGGACCTAGGAGCAATGGTAACGAAGAGGTGTTCCGTATTCTCCTAAGCTCGATCCTCACACGAAACTCACCATCAGATTGTTTAGAGTCATAATTAGGACACTGTTGGGGTCTTACCACTCTGCAGAGAAGTTGTCGGTGTATTCTACAGCCCCAATCGACTGGGCAACACACACACACACACACACACACACATATATATATATATATATATATATATATATATATATATATATATATATATAAAGGAAAAACCATTTTGTAATATTTTTTTCAGTACAAACGATATTTTTTAAATTTTAGATGAGCATCTTCAGAAAAAGAAATAATGAGAATCTTCTAATGAAAATTTAGAAAACCCCACAAAATTCCAGCCCGCCTATCTCCCTAACCCAAATTTCATCATTTCTTAATATATATATATATATATATATATATATATATATATATATATATATATTGGTTTTCAATATGTTCTTATTTATAAATGGAAATGAAGCCGACGCTATGCGAATTTTACAAATATGAAAAAGGAAGGTATTCAGAAGACGATTGTTTAGAGTTGAAATATTTGCCTTTCAGTAAATGTATTGTTTTCTTCATGTAAAACCATCATCAAGATATTTAAGACTGACCATACAAAGAAAAAGTAATTTATCCCAGTTATTATGTTATATTGTCTCTTCTAAATTACCTTACAATTGTATAATAATAATCAATAGAAACTTAACCCATTGCCCATTCGGTTAGGGCTGTAGAATACACTGACTGTTTCTCGGCAGAGTGTATGGCCGCTCCCCCAACAACGAGTGCCCTGTATGACGTTAAAAAATCTGATAGTAAAGTTCCAGGAATGCTGGAGCTTTGGGAAATATGGAGTACCCTTTCCTTGCCATCGCTCCCAGGTCTACTCTGGCCCGTAGTGGTAGCACCTGATTGTATCCTATCTATGGGTCAAATAGAACTAAACTGTGTACTTATGCTAAACAGAATTGCTTGAAAAAGAAATTAATTTTGACACTTAAACTGAGTACTTCTGCTAAACTGAATTGTTTGAAATAGAATTGTTTTAGCATTTAACTGTGTGTAAACAAAAATTGCACTTATACTAAGCTGTATTGTTTCAATTAGAACCATTTGACTAAACCGAATAGGTTGAAATGCTATAAAACCCAAACAAACGAACAAACTTAACCCATTTATAAACCAAATGAATATTGTATCGGTAATCTTTTTATACAATCTTTGTCCGATAATCATTGTTAAATTTGCCTGCATATTTCACACGGTATAAGGAACATCTATTTTGGGACGGAGGTAGTAATTCTTTTAAATGACTTGTTGTTTGAGAAATGTTAGTGACAACAGCTGGCATTCTGACAAGTGTTACCATATGTTCGCATGTGCAAAAAAAGTAAATTGTATCAATTGCAATGAGCTGTAGAGCTGGAGAAATTAAGGAATTTTTTCCAGTTGGATCCCAAGGGATCATACATTTCCAACGAACAACGGAAATAATTAAAGGAATGAATAAATAAACAAGAAAACATTTTGGCGAACAGCCTGAAATCTAGGAGAGTCAGAAAAAAATCACCTAATGAGATCAGGCATCTCATATTTAAGACTGACCACACAAAGAAAGAGTCATATACCCCAGTTTAAAAAAGGCACTTATTTTATTTTAACAATTTCTGAAATTACTTTTGATGTCCGTATCGGTGTCAACTTTACCTATAAAAATTTCAACTCCTGATGTTCTAAACGGTTGTTACTTTCACTTGGGTACATTGGAAATAAGGACCTTAGCTTCAAGTGGATGTGACCTTCTCGGGTGTCGCTCACTCTCCGTTGTCTAAAATGAGAGAGGGCTTGACTGATATGCCACAAAGTATCATATTCAAATAAGCGGATGGCCATGCTTCTAAAAGATTAAGCTAAGAAATATGCTATTAGCGAATATTGACAATAATCACTAACGTCAACACATGGGCACCTCGGATGGTGTAATGGTTAGCAAACTAGACTAGCAAACCTTCATCGGCGAGTTCGGTTCTCATTGGGTGTCCCATTCGTGCGGCCTTGAGTCACATCTAAGCAAAAATCTTCGTAAATTACAAACCACGAACTTTATCAAGTACGGAGTTGGGTGATTAAAAAGTTCTGCAATATTTACATAAATGCTAGTTTGCGACGTGTATATCACGTGACCGCACAAAATGTAGCCGTGGGAAAGACCCACTAAGGTCGGTAGTTTCGTGGTTGTTGGTGCGCTGAAAGTTTGAGCATTCTGGTTCTAGTTTCTTTGTTTAATGGCTTATCTCATTCACCTTCGTGTTTATTTAATACTAATACTATCTTAGAAGAAAACCAGTGGTGGTACTATTTAACCCTTAGCTAGGATGTTGCACATTGCTTCATTCCCTGTCTGATCTGAAAGCCGCAGAGACGAAGGTATGATGTATTCTAATTAGGTAACTTATTCTTTACGAGTTCAAGCTGGGTAACAACTGAAGGAAACAAAAGCATTTTGGTTGGTTGTTTAGGTTTTATGGCATATCAACCTTTGTAGGTTATTTAATGCCAAATCATTTTTATGCAAATAATCAGTTCTATTTCAAAATATTCAGTTTAGCATGAGTACACAGTTCAAGTGTCGAAAACATTTCTATTTCAAGCTATTCTGTTTAGTCCAACAGTTCTAAATCAAACAATTTTTATTTAGTATAAGTAGAGTTGTTGTTAACACACAGTTAAATGTCAAAACAGATCTATTTCAAACTATTCAGTTTTTTTAAAACTGTTTTTTTACATTGAAACTGTTCTCAAGCTATTCGGTTTAACATAAGTACGCAGTTTAGGTATCATAACAGTTCTATTTCGAGCAATTCAGATTAGCATTAAATACGCAGTTCAAACGTCAAAACAGCTCTATTTCAAACAATACTGTTCTGCATAAGTACGCAGTTTAAATGCAAAAAAAACAGTACAATCAAGAAACTACGGTTTTGTTCTATTTAACCCATAGACAAGACCATTATCAGGTGTTACCAAAAGCTCCAGCATTACTGGAACCTCACTATCAGATTGTTTCGTGTCCAATCCAGAGGTGCAGTCGGTGTATTTTACAGCCCCAGTCGACTTGGCAAAAGCATTTTTGTTCAAAAGGTGATGGCGCAGTTGATCACAGTACAGTAACTTAATTATTAAAAATATTTTACTTGGGTTGCAAGAACCTCGACAGTCAGGCAAAGTCAGTTGAACCTAAAAGCGTGGATTCCAGAGCTGTGTTTCAAACCATAGGAGCAAATACGAAGAGTAGCACTGGAGAGTATCAGGCGACCTCAGTATCTCACCGTCGAGTGTGGGTCATTATATTCATAACCACAGCAAAAACATTCGAAGCCACCAAATCTGGTTAGCACAATATTGTAAAACTTTTGACTCATCCTGGTATCTTTTTTTAAAAAAAAAAGCTAGTATTTACTCAACATATTTACCCAACCCCTCCGCTCAGGCAGGATATGACACAAGGTCAATTTTTTAAGCGGAGTTTAACAGGTTTGAATTCAGAGTTTTCCTTCTCCTAGACTAGTTGCCTCACCTAAGCTGAAGTACATCGTCTGCCCTACTATTTACCCATAGCTAGAGGGAGAATAATTGGATTCATACCTTTCCCAAGGGTATTAGTGCTATGTGAAGTGCAATCAGTCCAGGATTTGAACTCGTGTCGCCGTGTCCAATTCCTACGACGATAACCATAGTATTTACTTAAAACTCGATTCTAAGAACAAAGCAATCTTGGAAAATAGTCAATAAGTTACCTAATATCTCTCCTAGGACAGGATGTTCCACAAGAGCAATTTTTACGGGGAGATATTTGAATTAAGAGTTTTTTCCAAGACTGGTTACTATACCAAGGCTAAATAAATCAGTGTACCCTTTTATCTACCCATAGCCGGGGGGGGGGCAATGGATTCTTGCCTTTTTCCAATTGCATTAACACGTGTGTATTTATGTTGAAGACCGAATAAATATGAACTGGTCTCCACGATTTCAAGGAATAAATTTTTGAATGTATTTCGCGAATCCCTTCGTCAAGACAAGTGATTTGAATTTAAATCCCTTAAAGGTATGATCCCAACAACTCTTGAAAGATTGGCAGAAATCAAGTTTAGAGAAATCAGTCAGCCCAACTGTTTCTTCATAGTGGAATTGTGTGTCAAGTGATGGATTCATAGCATTCCCAATTTCATACGCAGAAAGTGAAATGCAAATAACTTCTAAGATTTGGAAAAAAAGTTCGTTCATTCAAATTATTACAACAATAACCGTTAGATTGAACCATGAGAAAGATAGCGTACGTAGATCACTTTATACCAGATTAAAAAAAGAAATTTAGGTAAATATATTCTGCGTCTCTTGTTGAAGTTTCAAATACAATTTCAATTAGAATAATATATATATATATATATATATATATATACACACACATACACACACACACACACACACACACATATATATATATATATATATATATATTGCCATCCACAGGCAGACTGTTTCATTGTATCACAACTCTCCAGTGTGGTTAGATGCGTAGGACGCTTGAAGCTGGGATCGATATATATATATATATATATATATATATATATATATATATACGTAGTTTCAAGACTTTTGTACAGGCATTTAAAATTGTCGTAGACTCTTGAAAATTCACTATGTTATTGCTATACATCTTATGGGATGACTTACCAATTTTTATGATTTCAGGTTCAAATGAACAACTACAGCAGCAACTGGAATACACCCTACTAAATCCTGATTGTCACAGCTGGTGAATTTCAAAAATGCAATCTGGAAGTGAGGACATTTCAGAAGAACGATATGCAATAAAATTCTGTTTTAAACTTGGAAAAAATCCCAGAGAAACGTATGGAATGCTTCAGACTGCTTTTGGAGCATCTTGCATGAATCGAGCATCAGTTTTTCAGTGGCATAAGAGATTCAAGGAAGGCAGGGAGTCTGTGAGGGATGATGAGAGGTGTGGGAGGAGTTAGGAAGTCAATAGACCTGAGTTGATTAGCCCAAGGGTTAGGGTTAGGGTTACTATGTTGAGGTTTTAAGGGAGTTCAGGAAGAGATTCTGTCAGAAGAGGTCAGCACTCTTTAAATATGGTTAGTGGCATTTCCACCAGGAAAATGCACCAGTCCACAACTCCATCCCTTGTCACAGACTATTTGACCAAGATGGGCATCAAGACAGTTTCTCTGTCTCCCTATAGTCCAAACTTTGCTCCCTGTGACTTTTAGTTATTCCCTAAGCTCAGAGGCTGTCGTTATGAGACAATTGAGGAGATGAAAGAGGCTATGACGAAGGACATTGACACGCTCATGCAAGAGGACTTCCATGGGGCCTTCTAGAAGTTGTTGGAACGGTACAAGTGCATTGAAGCCGGGGGAGATTACTTCGAAGGGGACTAGAATTTCATGTGTGCACTCTCAATAAAAGTGCCCATACGAAACAAGTCTGGAAACTTATTTAATGATCCCCGTACGGGGAAAAGTTTGGTATATATCGTACCAAACGAGCGCTATTTTGTGATCACGGTGCATTGGTTCGCCTAAGGGCTGTAGCGTTAATTAGTTGACCTTGTGTCAAACCTTGCATTTAGCTCAGAGACAAGATAAATAAACATTAACTAGTATTAATCCACTAAAATACTGAAGAAAGCAGTTCCTTAAAACATAATTAGATTGGTTTCTTTGTTTGTGGGTCATTTAAGGACAAATCTATTCTTTTAGAAGGACAGTATTGATATTTTTCAACCCATAGTTGGGGGATAATGGGATTCATGTCGTTAACAAGGGTATTAGTCCAAAAGTAAACGTTATAGCACGAACAATAACGAGAAAAACATATATTTAGCGACTGGAATTATTTAACCTTAATCAAAGAGGTTATATGAATAATTTTGCCTAAAAAAACTGCGATGGAGTCGCGACTGATACGACAGGTATCAATTCAGGAAAAGAAATCCAAGAGCCGACTTAAATTCCAGTCAAGACTGCATTCATTTTGCATAAATGCTCTCATAAAAATATTAATCAATCTTTTCTTCCATCAGCTGTTGGCGATCGTAGTCGAGGGTGACCAGAAGGCTTCCTTTACAATAACTAATACACCGAGGTGTAGGGGAGGGCGCTACTCCTTTCCTTGGATTGCTTCACTTTACCTTTGATACGTACCTTATATTGCTGAGTGTTAAGCAAGGAGGTATCAAGTCCCATTTTTAAAGTCTTTAGTATAACTCGGCTTATGTTTGAATCCAGGTCTCCGGGACAATTGGTGAACACTCTACTCACAAGGCCAATGAGCCAGTTGAGTAAATAAAGTAGAACTCTATTTGTGGGAGTTCAACCAGTTTAGGAAAAATAAATTACAATCCTAGAGCTAGGGTCCCTAAACTAAACGTATTTTAGACCCAAATGTGACACAAAGCCAAAATGTGACAAAAAAGGTTATTTAAATTTACGGTACCATGCAGAAAGTAAATTTTGCGCTGAGTGGTGTAAAAAATTGCTTAGTTTCTGTCGGCATCCCTCATGAAAGGTTATTCGAGTACCGTACAAAAAAACCAGCTCATCCCTTTTAGGTGAGAAGGTAGATGTTTCCTAGGAGGCAATCCCCCACTGGAACTAAACTAACAAAACATTTATCCTCACCCACCCGGTACCACTGCCAGGTAAATACATCCCTGACCCTGAGCTCTCCAAAGTTTGACATTGAGAATATACTTTTTGTGCTATCTATAACTAAAAAGTTTTATGAGTCAAGCTAAATACGAAGGCTGAAATGTTCACAGGCTGACTATGAAGGAGTGATACAAGAGCTGTGAAATCTTACATGCATTAATTTCAACTTTTTTTTTTTTTTGTTAATAACTGCATTTTTCTTTTTCCTGGTAGAATGAAATCTGACTGTAGAAAGAAGACTTCAAAAGAAACGACTTCTTTTTGAAATGAATCAAATTTGGCATCATGGTTATTTCATGTACAAGCAGAAAAATGTTTTAGACTTCATGGAACTTCAAGTTGACATGGTTGCTATATCAGGGGATGACGCTTCAGCTTTATCAACATTGTAAAAACGGGCAGCGATTTTATGAGAAAACAGACTCTTGAATATGACCCAAGGGCTAGATATCCTGCTACTGCTACTGCTACCACCGAAGAAAACGTTGATCTTGTTCACCACATATTGATGAAGGGCCAGCGATTATCTGTCAAATAGTCGATATTATAATCATTTCCAGTGCCAGAGTTGTTAATATCATTGAGAATGAACTTGGCATAAGTAAAGTTTTTTGATTGATGGTTGCCATGTCTTCTGAAACCCAATGAAAAGCGCACCAGCTTAATCATATTACTAAGTAAAATATGTTTGATATAGATCTTGCTAGTTTCCTGCACCAGGATGAGTTTTGTGCCAGAGACAAATAGATAGTCCATGCAGTGGAAACATCCCTTCTCCAAGATAACCATCTGCAGTGAAGATGATCATCTCAGTCTTTTGGGATACAAAAGCAATTGCACTTATTGACTATCTTTAAATGGGCCGCTTCAAATCACATCATTTACGAAAGGCTATGAAGACCAAGCGCTCGGAAAAATTGACGAAAGGAATATTATTTTCTAACGACATTGTATACTTGTATACTCCGGTATACAGGTCTTTGTTTTCAATGGTCGCTGTGCATGACACTGGCTTTAAACTAGTTGATCACTCTTTCTAATCTTCTGATTTGACCTCATCTATTATCAATTGCCTAACTTCAATATCAATGGGATCTAATCATTGAAACACTGATGGGAAAATTTGTGAATCATAAAGGTGACTATGGTGAAAAATAAACCCAACTTAGTCTCATTCCATGGGGGTATATAGGTTAGCCTATAACTTTTCGATTGACTCTCGAATATTATTCAGACTGCATTTAATTTAATAAAAAAAAGTAGGTAATTATTAAAAACGAGCAGGTATATAGGAATTATAGACATCTCCCTTAAGTGTCGTGGAAAACATTTCAGATATCATTACATCAATCTCCACCTCCCTGTCTTCTATGTTAGTAAGGCTGGTGGGAAGAAGTGTAGAATGGATAAACCTACACAGACTAAAGTGTGAAGGCGGAATCTAACTTGTGACTGCATCAAGAAAGATGCAGTACATGTTGCTGCTCTTGTTTCCGACTTACCAGGTCACTGAAATTCAAATGTGCAAAGCAAAATGGTTGTTGTTGGACACTTTTGAAACGTTGTAATCAAATATTTGACATTTTATTGAGTAAAGCTTAGCAAATTATCTTGAGCCATAATTAATAAACAATATAGGTAGGTTGGTTCGTCGGTTTGATTTACAGCATATCAAACCTTGCTGGGTTATTTAATGCTGATAAGATTTTCTTTGGCCAGCAATTATATCCTCAGTAACTATTTCTATTGAATTATCATCGCTCTAGAACAGCTATACTTTTAAATACGAAACATAAACGCGATTTCACGGGGTGAAGCATCTTGGTTTCTTGCCAACTGTTTGCAAGCAATCTGCAAGCATTTAAATGTAATTCCCAATCGTTTTACACTGGCAACCACTTCATAACCAATTACAAAAAATCATTGTTTTTAGGGCAAATGTAGTTAAGGCATATTTGAGGGCAAATGTAGGTAATAAATATTTTAAACATAAACAGATCTATTTGATATATATATATATATATATAGTCATTAAGGGGTTTCGAACTATTGTGTTCATCATTATTGTTATTTTTGCAACGTTTCGGCCGATATGTCCTCCGGTCTTCTTCAGGCGTTTGTCGAACTCGGGAACCTTCACGGAACTTCAAACTACATCCTTTATTGAATCCACGGGGGTCACCTGTTCTGATTCCGTTAGCCATAAGTGAGTACAAGTGAACCAACGCCTATAACCGTTACGCTTGACACATAGCGTAACAGTTACAGGCGTTGGTTCCCTAAGCTTCTGAGGAGACAATCATCTGAGGTTGCAGGTTCAAACCTGACTACAGGCGAGTAACAATACAGGAATGCTCAATACTTGTACCCGGTTATGACTAACGGAATCAAAACAGGCGACCCCCGTGGATTCAATAAAGGACGTAGTTCGAAGTTCTGTGAAGGTTCCAGAGTTCCACAAACACCAAAAGAAGGCCGGATTACATATCGGCCGAAACGCCCTGGAAATAAAAATAAAAATGAAGACATTAGTCCGAAAACCCTTAATGATAAATATTATCAAGCCTCGTCTCGACAACTAATATACATTCTAGTTAGTTTCTTTGCTTGATTGCGTATCAACCCTCATGGGTTATTTAATGCTAAAACCAGCCTTTCAAAGGACAATAGTGCTTCTATTTAATTCATACCTGGGGGGAAATAAAGGATTTCTCACCCTTCCCAAGAGTATTAGTCCGAAACGGAACGTATTAGTGCGAGTAGATTTCGAACTTGTTTACTACGATGTCACAATCCAGATCTTTAGCTGCTATCTCACTACACCACAAGCACTCCCTCTAATGAGACATTGATCAGATATGAACAGGTGATACCCTACTGAGTCAGAAACGGAGCCAAACCACCGGATATATTTCAGTATCATGCTCAGGATACCAAAAACTATAAGTGTTGAGCTGAGTCATGAACACGTGCGTTTTATGGTTCTTGGACACCCCTTCTTGATCGCACCCCACTCGGTAATTTCGATAAATGGATGAAAAGGGCATTTTTTTAGATTAAAAAAAAATTTTCCTTAAATATTTTTAAATGAAATCTCAACAAAGAAAAATTTACTGTAATAATGTTTTCATAATGTCATTGTTGATAATATATAATGCTTGGAAAATTAAATTAACTGAATTTCTATTTGAAATGTAAGACGGAGACGCAGAAAATATGCCCTTAATCTCAATTTAATGTACGTTGGTTATGTGGGTTTTATGACATATCAACCTTTGTAGGCTATTTAATGCCAAATCCATTTTATACAAATGATCAGTTCTATTTCAAACGTAAGTACAGTTTCAATGTCAAAAACAGTTCTATTTCAAGTAATTCGAAATAAGTACTCAGTACTCATTTTTGATCTATTTGTACTATAAGTACTCAGTTTTGATCAGCATAAGTACTCAGTTTTGATCTATTTGACCTATAGATATTACCCTATCAAGTGCTACCACTTCGGGCCAGAGTGAACTTCGGAGCGATGACAATGAAAGGGTACTCCGCATTCCCCAAAGCTCTAGCATTATTGAAACCTCAACCTCAGATTATTTAGTTTCATATACTGGACATTCATTAAGTGGGGATCTTACCGCTCTGCAGTAATGCTGTCGGTGTATCCTACAGACCCAGGTGACTGGGCAGCTCAATTTAGAGAAACGTAATCTTCCAACACTATCTTTCTCTGGTTGATCGATTGATTAATTGATTATAACAGTATGCCAATCTGTCTAGGGTTATTTTATACCCAGAGGTTCGAGAATCGCACTCATTGTACGTTCATGTCAATATTTCTTGCTTAATTGTTTCTTCAGAGTTTTTTAAATAATTTTTTTGCTTATGATCCTATTGAATACCAATCTTTAAACAAATCTGTTTAAGCCATGGATATGATCTTAACGGGTACGACCACTACGGGTCAGGGTGGATCTGAGAGTTATAAAAATGAAAGGGTAACTCTAGTTTTATGTAGTTTAATGCTATAACTAGGACCTTTTTTATGCCTACGCTCAGTGTATTCTAAGCCTCACCGATAGGGCGTATCATCTTTCACCAACCCTTGACGTAACGTTAGTGAATATTGACACCATTGCTGGATAGCCAAATTCTTAGATGAACGTTTTAGACTCATGGGTATCCGCTTTTCCACCACTTGGGCCAAACACGCAACAACTTTACCGGCACGTAAATATTCCCTGCACATAAATATTATCGTGTCAAACATTAGTAATACACTTCCATTCATATGGCTTTAGGTTAATATGTCATTCGCAGAACATCCGGTAAGGAAGTTACACAGTTATAAAGTGTATCAAAAGTATATTTTACTGAAAACAAATATTTTCTTGCTTTCTTTTTCTTTTTTTTTCCACATTTTTAGTTTTGTTTGGTCGATTTGATCACTTCGCTATACATCCGGTCCAACTATACATTCAGGACAGTACAATTTTGTTACAAGGTTTCTTATAGAGATGGAAGTCGGTGAGGGATGGAAAAAAGGAAACTGATGGGGGTGTAAAATTGCAATTCACAAGTGTTAGACATGTTTCTTACCTATTTTAGATAATCCATTACCAAAAGATCCAAGTTCCGTCAGTTTTCGTCATCAGCCTCCTTACTAATATCCCACTCAATTGGTACAATATCCCAAATCAGTCTATTATGTAATGAGACCGATTGATGGAATATTTGATTATCGGCATCGTTTGGTTTGGTTTGGTCTTATGGCATATCAAACATTGTAGGTTATTATTGCCAAATTCAATTTTACACATAAACAGTTCTATTTCAAACAATTCAGTTCAGTATAAGTATCGTTTCCTGTTTACACACAGTTAAATGTCAAAACAGTTCTATTTCAAACAATTCAGTTTAGAATAGATTCACAGTTTCAATGTCAAAAACAGTTTCATTTCAAACAATTCAGTTTAGCATAAGTACACAGTTTAGTCATATTTGACCCATAGATAGGGCCCTATCAGGTGCTACCAATACGGGCCAGAATGAAACTGGGAGCAATGGCAATGAAGGGGTACTCAGCATAACCCAAAGCTCCAGCATTACCGGAACCTCATCATCAGATTTTTTAATGTCATATCCTGGACACTCTTTGGGGGTGGATCTTACGTCTCAGCAGAGAAGCAGTCGGTGTATTCTACAACCCCAGCCGGCAGAGCAAGTACTTTAATCGGCTTTATTACAATTCAACTTAATCAATATTTCGCTTGTATCATTATTCGAAGTGAAGAAAGCATGTCTGCCTTTAAAATCGGCATTTCAAATTTTACCTATTATTATTTTACGGATTTGAGATTTCTTCACACTAGCGTAAGTTGATGGTTTTTCACTGGAATCATAGTGACTGCAAGCTTTCCCAAATCTCCAGGACTCTTTTAAGTATTCTGGGCGATCTTAATAATGCTGTAGTTTGGACGATCTCCTTTTGTCTTCTTATTTTCAAGTCTTGCAGTACCACGACCAATCCTTTTGTGACAGTACCGAGTGCGCCAATTACAATAGGTTTCATCGTCACTTTCACGTTTCACAGTTTTTCAGTTCTCTAGCAAGGTCTAAGTATTTGTCTATTTTTTCGTATTCGTTCAGTTTTGCCGAGAGGTCAGCCGGAACGGCTAAGTCCTCTATTCGGCAGGTTCTCTTTTTTTGCGACTATCTGTAGTTCTTGTCGTCTACTCGGGATTAAATGATGCATTTTTATCTCAAAATCCCAGAGAATTTTGTGCATCTCATTTGGCAGAACGGATTCTGGTTTGGGCATATATCATTTATTCGTATGGTCATATTTAAACTTCGTGCACAATTCTCAATGGATCACCTTCTTCAACCAGTCGTATCTAATCATATACATTCTTTGCACTAATTTACTGCGTTCGTGCAATATGATTGATCGTTTTGTCTCTATCACGACATAATCTACATCTGCTATTTTGTTGTGTCTTGTCTATTCTTGTTTTGGCATAGTCCTTATGGCGTTGTTTTGTATTGCCATCAGAAAGTATTCAGTTTCTCCTTTAATGTTTCTCTTTCTTTGCCATGTCCAAGTTTTTGTGTGTGACATTTCACTTGTTTATCGCTTGAAATGGCTATATAGTTGTTTTCCTTCCCATTTTTGTTTTCTGATTATTTTTCTTTTGTTCATGCTTGTGTTGTCTGTATTGTTTCTGGTGGCTGTAATGCGTCTTCCTCCCCACTTTTTTTTATGAAGTATTCTAGTCATTGTATCGATGCATATTCTATGCTGGCAAATCCTCTTCATCCTTCGTTTTTTTTTGGGGGGGGGTTTGGCACATACAGTCTGTCAACGTCCTATCTGGGAAGCAAGGCCTTATCATATTTACCAAACCTTCCTTTCGGGCAGGATATGACACAAGGTCAATTTTAAGCGGAGTTTAATAGGTTTAGAACTAAGAGTTTTCCTTCTCCTAGACTAGTTGCCTCACCAAGGCTGAAGAAACTAGTCTGCCCTACTATTTACCCATAGCTGGAGGGAGAATAATCGGATTCATACCTTTCCCGAGGGTATTAGTGCTATGTGAAATGCAATCAGTCTTGTCCAGGATTTGAACTCGTGTCGCCGTGTCCATTTCCTACGACGGTAACAATTACACTTTCTTTCTTTCTACCTCATTCTCTCTCCCTCTCTTTGTCTCTAGGTAACTCATCTTTTTTAAAAAGAAAAAATAAACGCTTTCTTATTTTACCCATGCCTTTTTTTACATCCATCTCACTGATTTTCTTATTTACCTTCTTTCATTTAACCTCTCTTTTTCCAAACATACCCAGATGGAAAACGAACTGAGGACATCCCAAACCCCAGGAAGACCAGGCACGTGATCTACTCTGATAGTTTTGCCAGCATATACTGAAGGGGTACAAAAACTCAGACTGTAAAACTTCCCTAATTCCACCCAGAAGTAACAACACAATTTCGAAAGTTTAGACTGCGATTTATTCACAAAAATGACAAACTTTCCTCTCGCACATTCAACTGACAAAAGTGTCTAGAATTCCATTATCAACACCCGCCTTGATTTTTTCAACAACCTAGGAAACTGCTAGTTGCTTCAAATCTTGGTGACGCAGAAATTGAATCCCTAAGTGGACAAGATTTCGTGTTGTTTCATTTTGCAGTGATGACGAAAAAATTCAAAATATCTGATTTGTTTCAGATCAAAAACACGAGTGTATAATTTCATATATTCCAATTGCGTTCACGATTTATCCTGCAAATGCATCAGTGATCAATTTATTTGGGTTATAGCCAATAATGTGTTGCAAGCAGATATATTGACGCTGCGAGCAGGATCAGATCAAGATTAGTGGGAAAGCATTTTAATTAAGACGGACATTTCTGTTGCCTTTCCTAAGCTTTACGCACAAGCATTTGCAAACGAAAAACTTACAAAAGAAAGCTTGCCCATGCTGGACTATTCATTGTTCAAACAGTTGGATATAGAGACTATGGGTGAAATATTTGCCATTCAAAAGCTCATCAACGAACCTTCAGTGACTTTTTCCTTTCTCTCTTTCTTCCTCCTCGCCATGCCTTTGTCAGGAAAGGAGGAAGAAGCTCAACGGTTCAATTCGCCACGTCTCGTCGGGATGTCGCGCGTTCAACAGCCAACATCAAAAGCACTGAAAGGATTTTCCCTGGTTAGTTATCTTCGAAAGCCACACACTGGAATCCTTGTTCCCGATTTTAGAAACAGTGAAGGAAATCTTCAAGTGACACTGATTTCAGCTGATGGGTCATACCTTTTGCATAGTCTCAACAGTTTAGAAATGATAACCACAAGGGATGAGTCTTGATTTTCGAATTTCTGAAAATCTTCCAAAGTCTGAGAAATAAATGATGTTACAGTTTCATAGTTTTTCTTTTTTGCCTAAAAAATCATTCATATTGTGAATGCATTTTTATGTGGAAAGCAATGATTGAAAACAGCTTGTCAATATTAATTGATCACCACTCATTGTTAACATCAAATGCCGCTCTGTTTGATTTGGTTTTGGTTTCTTGGTTTAAACTTATTTAACTTCAAAGCTATCCTTCTAGAAGGATTTTAGTGGTACTAATTAACTCATATCTTTGAGGGGAGATAAGGACGCTGATCAGATCAGAAAAAAAACTTCTAGAATTTGTTGCATTTTCCTCAGTTCGCAAAGTGATATATTCATCCAACCAAGTTGCATATTCTGCTGTCCCTCAGCCCTCGAAAAGTCTATTTTTTCACCTAACAAATCTCTCTGCGAAATTGGTTTCCATAAGTCTATGTTAAATCGTAAATCATTCTGTCACTTTGTACCAAAATTTGACCCCAAATTTGATCTTGTGTTTCATGTTGTTGACATAGTCAGTCAAACACTTCAGTAATAATCCAAGATTATACAATTAAACAGGAGTTCTGTGAGGCAAACATGAACAAATGTGTTCACCTGTATTCAAGGCCATGATGAATCAGTTGATTTTTATAAGGATTGCCAAACTTAGAAATTAAAAAATATCCTATTACTTTCTAGACTGGTTTCATAAAATCAAAAAACGACGCAGTGCTACCAACTTTTTAGTTCTGTTTTTTGTAGGTTTCAGATTTCGGAAACGTCTGTTCAAAACATAAGTATTTTTAACAGGTGAGAGAAATGATAAGATATTAGAGATAGATCCTTTAATCTATTTATCGGGTACATCAACAACATTTTGATGAATAAGCTAAATGTGAAGGAAAATTGTCAAAAACTTATATAAAGTTCAGTTTTGTCGTCAAAATCTTTGCGCCATAAATTAGAAAAAAAGATAAATCCTGATATGAGAATTATTTTACCTACTATATCAAAGCAATTCGGTTACGATTCTTTGTTTCAAGAAATATCAATCTTTAAGGATATTTCAATACCTCAGATTTATTTTTAGAAGAACTATATTTGGATTATTTGACCCTTATGTAGGATAGAATAAAGGGGTTCATACATTTCCCAGTAATATAAGGCTGAAAGTGAATATGATAGCGCTATAGGAGTTGGAACCCGTTACTAAGATGCTGCGCTCCATACGTTAGCTACTCCGCTGCGGGGTCTTTTCTTTTATAGAAGAAGGTATATTTAAGTTTGAAATATAAATTACATTCTACAAAACCAATATCTCGTAATAGAGTTATGTTTGTCAAACCGTCTGGTAGAAGAATTACTACGCCGTTTCGACCCCAACAAGCAGCTCCATATTTGTTGTCTTGTGTCCAACCAATGATACTCTTCCTTTCAAGGGGACTTCACGTGGTATGGTATTTAATGAGATAGACAAGCAGACAATTGCAAGTGAAATTGATTCTAACAAAATACATCCAGATTCGTTCAAAATAAAGTCAAGCTTAATGAAATGTCTACTTTGAATAAAAAACGAGGCTCACGTGGAATCAACTG
>OY757906.1:77848011-77901491 GCA_963585895.1 Sepioteuthis lessoniana | reverse complement strand
TGAACCCCTCTATCCCACTCATAAATGGCAAAATTGAACCACCACTGACCTTTTACAAGATGATTTTAGGCATTAAATAACCCACAAAGGTTGATATGTCATTGATACAAAGAAACTAAAATCGAACATCAAATTCTGGTTGAAGCTGCTTGCTTTTCAAATTACTTTGGTTTCTTTGTTCAGTGGTATATCAACCTTCATGGGTTATTCAATACCAAAGTCATCCCTGTTGAACTTTTGTGGTTCTGTTTAGCTTGAGGTTAAGGGATTCATACAATTTCTAAGCTTATTAGTCTTTGATAAGGCAACTCTAGTTCGAACTCTCTTACCACAATATCATAGTCGAGAATGTTAACCACAACGCCAAGGAGACTCTCTCTCATTTCAAATAGCGTTAATACTCTTGGAAAAATTAGAACTCCAGCTATTCTCCTCCAGCTATGGGTAAATAGCTGGTCAGACTGAACTCTTTAACCTTCTATGATAACCGAAAAAGAAGAAGGAAAAACTGTGAAATCAAATCAGTTGGAGGCATCGCGGCAGTGTCATGGATAAAGTGTTACCCTTCAGCTTCTAAGTAAGTCACAGTGTTACACTCACGTTCGGACTAATACCCTTGGGAAAGGTATGAACACACTTACCCTCCCTGGTATGGTTTAAATGATGTCACTTCCGTTCTTCAACAAGGATGGATTTGGCATCAAATAACCCATAAATATTGACATGCCATTAAACAAAGAAACCAAAGCAAACCAGTTGTCCTCGTTTAAAAAATACCTTAAATCAACTGTCTTGTGGACATTTTTAGCCAATCGATATTCAGATTTTCTAAACAATCTTATCGTGTGATTTCAATATTTTTGGTATTCATTCAGTTATTTTTCCTTATTAGCCCCCATAGTTATGATTGGATTTTAGACTTCTCCGAGAAAAAGATCTCCTGGTATTCGTCCGAAAGCAAGCAAATTTATGGAAAGGGGATTTTATAAAAAAAGAAAACTTTGTTATAAAGAATTCAACATTCAATCACTTTAATGAAATCTCAATAAATATCTTTTGTAAACTTGAAATATTTATTTTCCTATCTCCTGTTAGACACAAAATTAATTCTTCTCCCTTTGAAGATTGCTGCTACGAAATCAAACTATCCCTAGAAATTTGGTTTCTTTGTTTAATGGTATGTTATTTAATGCCAAATCCATCCTTCTAGAAGAAAAGTAGTGCTATTATTTAACCCTTTGCTGGGAGAATAAAGGGGTTCATACCTTTACCAAGGATATTTGTCCGAAAATGAACTTAATAGCGCGAATGGAGTTCGAAGTCCCTTACTACTATTCCGCACTCCATCGTTAAACCATCGTTAAACTATTTTACCACGAGGGCACCAGCCCTACAAATTTCATAAGCTTATCTTTGAAACTTAGCCGTGTACTTAGTTAACTCTATGTGCACCTCGAGGTATTTTGTGAGTATCGAACGTATTTATGTTATTATATTCAATACCCCTAAATATTGTTCCAAGTTTCTTTGGACTCTATTATTCCTTGATATTTGCTGTGCAGATTTCATTCGGACTTCTGACTTAAGAATAAAAAACTGGAACGACCAATCAAATAAAAAACTTCACCAACAATTATGTTCTTTATAATGTTTTTTTTAAATCTTTGAAATATAATCCGACCAAACCATTATCATGTAAGACGTTAATTAGGTGAAGCTACTATTGTCACTTGCCTAAGTTCCCTTATATCAGAGAGATACCTGTTTAAAATGTGGGAGGTATATCTGCTATACACTGTGCTATCCAGGGCACCTCGGGTGGTGTAATGGTTAGCAAGGTAGACTAGCAAACCTACACGAGTGAGTGCGATTCTCATTGGGTGCCCCATTCATGCGGCCTTGTGCTACATCTAAGCAAAAAGCTTAGTAAATTAACACTGTGCTATCCATACGACTAACTGGTTGCGAGACACCAATGAAAAAAACTTCATGATTAAAGCGATATTTTTTCACAGAAAAAGTACTGAAGTTTCAAAAAAGATTTGATGATCCTGTCTGAGGGGAGAGCATGGAAATTTACAGTACGTAGTACTGATGCCAAATATTTGTGGAATCCATCGACACCATGTCTATAAGTGTTAATTATTGAGTGAGTCACTGGATAGCGTTCGCCTACTGCTTGGTGAGTCAGTCTACCGAGAGATGTTGTTCAGAAGGAAGTTCGTAAGAAGTTCTGCTTTCATATATAAATATAGCATCGTAGAAAATAGACACGGCGATTCGAGTTCAAATTCTGGAAGAGGCTGTTTGCATTTTACATTGCGCTAATTGTCTCAGGAAAAGTATGAATCAAACTAATTTCCCTCCAACTCTAGGTAAATAGTATGGCAGACTGAACACTTTAACCTGGGTTGGGCCACCTGTTTAGAGGAAAAATCTGAATTCAAACCTGTTAAATTCCCCCTAAAAAACTGACCATGTATTGCATTCTGTTCGTGTGTGAAGTTGGGTATATATATATATATAAATTTAGAGCGTATATAGTACAATTTAATGGAGACTCAAACTCGGTTAAGTCGTCATAGTAAATTTATTTCGGCGAAGAATATTGTTGCTATACTCTCCATCTCGTCAGATATATATATATATATATATATATATATATATATATATATATATATATATATATATATATCATCATCATCATCCTCATGTCGCGCTGGTAGCACGGATATCCCTTATCCTCTCTCGCCACTCCTCCCTATCGTTCATCGCCCTAGGCAGGTCTTCAGGACAACATCCTGTATCCTCACATAGCTGCTGAATGTATGTTCGTGCTGGTCGTCCTGCTTTTGCACGGCCATGTGTGGGGGTCCATAAGAGTACATCTCCTATGAGTTCGTCCCTGCTTCTCCAGCAGTGCCCTGCATGTCTGGTTCGTCTAACTTGAATCGTTTTCGTGATAGGAGGCAGGTGGCCGTACAGTTGGTGTCTTGTGGGGTGTTGCCGCCAGGACTTGTTCAAGATTGCACGCAGCATTCTTGTGTAATTGCCGTATCTAACGCCAAGCCAGCCGATGGTGGGAACGATTCTATTTTCGGATTTTCTTTCTATAATATCCATGTAGTTCAAAATTCAAAAGAGGGTTCAATGTAAAATTATAATAAATTAAAGTACAGAGCGAAATTACTTTAGAAATTACTCATTCCTTTTTAAATAATATTTATTTCAGGAGACCCAATGATTTTTTTAAATGTTAGATCTACATCTTCAGAGAAAAATTATTATTTCTTTTTCTTTTTTATTGAATTTTTCCTATATATCAGTTTGTATAATTTTTATTTGCATCATGTCGGTTTTTACACAGTCAGTGACTTTTTTGTTAATATATATATATATATATATATATATATATATATATATATATATATATATATATATATATCCTGTTTTTTCAATCCATAGTAAGCCTTTTTTAAAAGAATAAAGACTTTTATTTAGTCTAGCTATGAAAACTAGAGATATTGATTAGGAGGAGGTTAGAGGAGGTTTGTTGTCTTCGATTTGAGGCGAAAATCAACATTTGAAATCCAGACCTTTTATTTGTACTTGAACTCCAGCCACTTGCATACGTGGGTACTATGCGACGAATTAATTTCTGAAGCAACAGTTTCTTTTCTCAAGCCAATCAGATTTGATATTGCTTTTTTACTCGATTTTTTTAAAATTCAAAATAGGAGATTTTATTACTTCCAGGTCACAGATTGAGTAGTATAATGATTACTGATTACTTGAAATTGTGGAAATTTCAATGATTTAATTTGAACCAAATAGCAAGGATTAGAGATCGACATGGCATTTTAATGCTTTAAGTAAGCTTACTTATATGCATATATACAATACAACAAAATAAATCGAATCTATTGGGAAAAAAATTAACGATGAAGCCAAATTATTTTAAATAAAGCATTTTTAACTTCCCAGTTCCAATTTGACCTAATAAGAAGACAACTTGAAAAAAATGGGTTTCTTGATTTTATGGTGGTTTGCAATGATAGGAGATTCAACAATTTTCCTGGGATTGTTTATAAAGTATATAAACTAATATCGTGGAAAATTTTTAAATTAAAATTGGGATTATTTTCTAAATTGCCAATGAAAAAAAAACATTATTAATGTTTCCCTTTTTTAAAATCTCAAATGTGCTCATAAATTTGTTTTTTGAGGCTACAAGGTTTCCCCACATATGTTTTTATTATAATCCAGACATGAAATTTTCTCTTCTTCTCTATCGTCCACCGCTTCCGGTAAGTCTTCAAAGCTACATCCTATTTCGGCACAGAGCTGTTATATGTAGTTTCTAGCTGGCCGTCCTGCCTTTGCTCGTCCATGTGAGGGGGTCCACAGGAGTAAGTCATTTATGAGTTCGTCCCTACTTCTTCAGCAGTGTCCCGCATGTCTGGTTCGTCTAACTTGGATAGTTTTCGTGATTGGTGGTAAGTGGCCGCACAGTTGATGCTTTGTGGGGTGCTGACTCCAGGACTTGTTCCGTATTGCTCATCGCATTCTTGTGCTATTGCCGTCAAGCTTTTTCTCCATACATCTAGTTAGCGTCCATGTAGTGCATCCATACAGCAGTATCGACACAGCTTGACAAAAACTACGTTTCATTTTATCGGTCTGGTCTGACTTCCATATGACCAATAGCTGTCTATATCTTTGCTAATCGTGTGTTGATGTGTTTCTCAGTTGATGAGATACTGCTTCCTAGGTAGGTGAACTTGTCTACTAGTTTCAGAGAACTACCGTTTTGTGTGGAGATGTCACCTCTTTGATTAAAGCTTTAATTAAAAAAATATACATATATATATAATTATCACACATATGAAAGATAAATAGATAATAAGCTGTGTGCATATTTACAGAACAGTAGATTTAGTGTATGTTTCTGTCGGCTCATTGGACCAGTGGGTAGAGTGTTCGCCAATGGTCCGGCAGGCCTGGGTTCAATCCCAGGTCCTGTCATACCAAAGTCTTTAAAAATGGTACCGCCTTGCTTAAAACTCAGCAATATAAAGGTACGTATCAAGGGTAAAGTGGATCAATCCAGGGAAAGGAGTAGCGCCCTCCCCTACACCTCGGTGTTGTAACTATTGAAAAGGGAGCCTTCTGGTCACCTTCGACTACGATCAATTTATTTACTTTATATGTATTTACCCTACCCCTTTACCATGGGACACAAGGTCAAATTTAAGCCGAGTTTTAAAATTGTATTCAATTTTGAGTTTTCTTTCTCCTAGACAGGTTACCTAACAAGTCAATCCTATGATTTATTCATAGCTGGTAAAGTTCAGATGTATTCATGCTTTTTTCAAGAGCATTAACCCGAAACGAAAGGTAAACCACTTCGTCCAGGATTTGAACTTAGGGTTCCGATTACATTTCGTATGACGATAACTGCTTTACTAAGCGCGCCTCCTTAGTGTATGATTGCAACTATTATCACCATTTCTAATAGGATTACTATTTGTCACTATCTTTGTCCCATAATAGTTGTCAAATGTAATGCTCGAAATTTACGTGTAAATGTAACAACGATTGTTGGACCAAAGTTGCATTATTTTCCCTGAATCTCTTTGTTTTCACCTGGTATCTTATGTTGGCATTAAGGATCGAGTGACAAAAAGTCCATGACTTTCTATAATATTTATAGCAACCCTTGCATTAAGGCGGTTTGGGCACTCGAATCACCCTTCCAAGAGAGTCGATTACGTTTAATTTCATCAGCAACAGTCAGAAATTATGTTGGTATTGGATTTATTATATTCATAAAACGGGGGATGATGATTATTATAAAGAAAATATATTCCTCTTTTCAGTCCAGGAATTCCAATGCTGATTTTCAGGGCAGTAAAACCTCACATATTTCAAAATTAGTAGTATGTTTAGCTCTCCTTTCTCTCTTATTTTGCATTAAAGGGAACATAAACATCGATAGCTTTTACTGGAGAGTCAACCAGTGGTCAAGTTTCAATCACAGATAATGAATAGAATTCGAATGTTGATTTTCAAAGTGAAGATGCTCTTCCTACTTGCAAAATTGATGCTATACAATCTTCTGATCTAAATTTCTCTCATTAGTTTTCTGTCGAACATAATTTAACATTCTGTAGTCTTAGAATACGCTGACTGTATCCCTTGTAGAGAGGTAGGACCCCCCCACACACACACCAAAAAAAAAAGATTTTGGCCTTGAGTACGACGCTAAAATGCATTTGATGGTGAGGTTTCAGTTGGGGAGATCTGAGGAATGTGGAATATCTCTTCATTGCCATTACTTCCAGGTCCACTCAGACCGGAAACGGTAATACTGTTAGTGTCCTATAACAACAGATTTGTTTAAAAATTGTTTATATTCAATTGGACTATGTGCCCACTTACCCACATAAAAAAAAAAAACTCTTAGAAACTGTACAAATAAATATTGGATATAAACATACAATGGATGCAATTCCCCAACTCCTTGGTATAATATAGTTCAAAATTGGTTGACACGACGTTAAGATCAATTAATCAATCAATCAATTTATTAATCATATTCTTACCTTACTAATTATTAATAATATTCTGTTATTATACGCGATGTACAGTAAAAGATAGGTGTATTTGATTATCACGTGCGAACAGAATCTTAAAAGGAGTTTTGCTCTTACCTTTTTTGAGTCAGTAAATTAACAGCAGATAACAGGATTATTTCAATGGACAGGGTGAAATATTTTTTCAAGTCATTTCTTGAAATTTTTAGTTGCCGTTCGTAAGATTTAAAAGATTTGTAAGAAAACTTAATTTTCATTATAACCAAGGAAATATTAAATTACGATTAGCCATACTGATTTATAGGTTCCTTAATCAACTACATATTCTTATTAGTTGATGTCGTTTAAAAAAAGCATTTGTAGTTAAGTGAAGTCATTTGCCACTTTCAAAATGGCTATCATGTAAATATAATCACAGCATTCCCATTCCACTGAAGCTGATGACCGACAAGAAAGCATCAACCTGTAGAACTATCTCTATAAGTGTCAGAAACTACAAGTATAGAGTTGTGAATTTTTAAAAAGTCAGTTAGTCAGGTAATGACCAACAGAGGATAAGTAAGGAGCGTAAATTTTGGGGCTAGTAAAACCATAAACTACTGGGAGTGGGCTATTATTTGAGGAACAGTAGGATATTTCCTTCATCGATTCAGAAAATACCACTTCAAGACTTTCTTATTTGAGACCAGTCAAGAGGGAAGTTAAAACTCATTAATAAGGTGAGTAGTATTTTTTTTATGGCCACGTGTCTGACTTTTTGCTTTTCATTGAGTTTGTTGTCATCTCGTCTTTGAATCCGATGAAAATTAAAGCAACAAATAAAAATCTTGCTCAGCAAAATAATGTAAGAAATCCATAAAAGTTTTAGGCATTTCGCAGTCTTAATTTACTTA
This sequence comes from Sepioteuthis lessoniana, assembly GCA_963585895.1. Lineage (NCBI taxonomy): Eukaryota > Metazoa > Mollusca > Cephalopoda > Myopsida > Loliginidae > Sepioteuthis > Sepioteuthis lessoniana. Next base: position 77,894,002 of record OY757906.1, on the reverse strand, counting down.
TTATTTTTTTTATTAAGGCCAGTTTCGTATTTAGCAAATCTTATTAAATTTCTTGATCCAATAAAAAATATCCATAGTTCCCATAATAGAGACTTAGAAAGACAGTTAAATAAGACAATCAAAATTTAACCAGATCCAAAAACTGTTTTGCTTAAAACCAATACACCAAGAAAATCCTCTCGGCGTAGTGACTAAAGTGCAGGACGGCGGCATCAGAGAAAGCAAGTTCCATGTCCATTCGTGCTAAGACGTGCACTTTTCGATCGATACCCTTGGGAAAGATATCATCCCTTTATTCCTCCAGTTATGGGTCAAATAATATCATTGTTGTTATTTTGGCTTTAACGATGGCTGATATGCTCGACGAAAAAACTGAACAGAACGGATACATCGTTAAAGTTATTTTGATTATTTATTTTGTCTCGTTATGGTCCGAAAACGAATAGTCCAGGAGTTGAGGCCAGATTATTTACATTTTTGATCACACATGATTCAGTTGGTGACCTTCGTAGAGTAAATTAGAAGAAATCCAAAATACTTTAAACTGCCAGTTTAATATGAAAAAGAACATATCGAATATAAAGGAAAAGTTTTATAAGATAGTTGTTTGTGCAAATATAAATGATTATATCTTACTTAATATCTGATCAAGAACAGGAGTCAGGGTCCTTCAACCTGAAGAGCAATTTTAAGTTAAATGAAAAATAAGAAATTAGAGAATCCAGATTATTAGACATGCATAATGTTTTGGAACAAAAATACACATAAGAAAATATAAATGCAATTTTTTTCAGAACTAATGCGTTTTATGCATCTCTCCTTCTACGAAAAAAAACAAAACAACAAAATAAAAACAACAAAACAAAACGAAAGAACAACAGCAATATCAACAACAACGACAACAGCGAAACTTCAGGTGATTCTTTTTCATACTCTTCTGCAATTTCTGTCTTTCTGATTAGCAGCTATGGATTACTTATTATTCATTATATTTTTCATCAAATTTCATCCAGTGAAATATTATCATCAACTTATATATATACATATATATATATATATATATATATGTGTGTGTGTGTGTGTGTATGTGTGTGTGTGTGTGTGTGTGTGTGTGTGTGTATTTATGTAAGCTAAAACTAATCTTCCACGGATCTAAGTTCTATAAATCTTTTAATATAAAAAATACCCGTCCACAAATTAAAATTTATCATCATCATCATTATCAAGGCGGACCAACAGCACGGGCACGTTCCAATCAATCGTAGATCTTGGTAAGTCTTCAAGGCGCCATCTAGTGTCCGCACGAGGCTGATTAATTCGAGCTTTTGCTGGTCAGATAGCACTGATGTGCCCATGTATTGTCGTTCATTAGAGAAAATTGCTTCTATTTAAATCTACACTAGAGTTTGTTTTTTTTTATTCTAAAACTTTTATTCAACTAAAAGAACAAATAAGTAACCGCAAAAAAAAAAAAAAATAATAATAATAATTATAATGATTTATAATATTCAAATCTGAGTAAGATTTCTTTTTATTGTAATGCACATTTCGTGATGAAAGTGTCATTTCATTTTAGGATTATTTTTCAAAAAAGAACACCTGGATGGCTCGTTGAGACTTAAGATATTTAACATATTTTCTTGGTAGGAATTGATGGCTTGTGAATCTCCCAAATAGCTGGGTGTTCGGATTACCGGTGGGATTACCGGGGGGATTACCGTATTACATAAGTTAAACTTATTAAATGACTATTATGAGACAGAGGTAGGGAAAACATTATTGATTTACCGTCAAATATTGCTTGAAGCATCAATTCCCACGAGAACATTGAAATTAGGCAAGCCTGCATCAAAGTCGGTGATGAAATTAATGTAAAGCCTTTGTGCTCGACTAAGCAAAGCTTACCGTTTTGTCAGCATGGTCTACAATTAGTTGACTGCTGCCCTTGTAGAGATGTAAAACCTACTCAATAAAAAAAAGAAGGAAAGGATATCCTGCGTGAGACACTAAACTTCATCCAGTGGTGAGGCTCAACTTCTGAAGTTTTGGTATGTATGAAGTTATCTCTTCATTGCTATAACTTCCAAGTTCATTCTGAATTCGACTGGTAATATCTGTCAATGTCTCATTTATGGGTCAAATAAATCTGTTTGAGATATTGAAGTATTTACCTGTTTAAAATTGTAAAGATATATTGTTACAAGTTATATGATTTGCGATTATAATTGTATTGTATCGTGGTAAGGAAACGATACTCAGTGAAATAGAGTTAATTGTTTATTAACTGAAGTGGTACAGTCCGACTTGTATTATAAGTCTCGCGCTGTTGGTGTTACGTCCGAAGTTGATCTTACTACTGACTAACGTCCTTCCAGAGCCGTCTCTGTCTCTGTCTCTTCTTCTACCTCAGAAACACGGCGTCTTTTATACTTCCGCGATACCGGAAGTCCGTGGTACTAGCCACTATACAACAAATTAGTAACCACATTTCCACCAAAAATAACCCTACTAGTGTTGACATGCCGTAAAAGTATGCATTTATCCATTGTGTAACGAGCAGGGTGCTATATGATATCAATTTCTCAGAGGAGTAAAGCTGGTTTGAATTCAGAGCTGTCCTTCTCAAATACTGGTTGCCACAACAAGCCCTGTCTGCTCCACTATTTACTCATAGCTGAGGGGAATTCATAGCATTCTCAAGAGCTAAGTGAAACGTAAACAGTTTTGTAGTGGATTTGATCTCGGGCTGGTTATTCCATTTCCTGTGACGATAACCACTACACTAAGTTGTAATATGATAATGTGCGGATAATACCGTCTCGTTGACCATTTCTCAGGAACAATGAGTTCAATCATCCTTGGGTGTTCTCTGATCAAGCCTTGTGCCAGACTAAGTTAAGTTCAACTAATCCTTAGACATTTCGTAGCTGACAAACCTGACAGCTTGTACACGTGTGTGTATGTGTTGTTCTAAGTGGTCGAACAACAAATCATTCAACTATACCAACAGTCGTTACGTACACAAGCACAAACAAGCTGTGGTGTTGACAATGTACCTTTCGAAAAAGGCACGCACTCTCCGTGATTCATCTCAATAACAACCATCATGATGACTACTCGGGATTTTTCTTTAACTACCGACCCTGCTTCCCTCCCAAAATATAACCACCGTCTCTGCCCCCGGAACGATGCCATTGCTTCTCTAGTCATCTGGTTTACATTAGGCCAGTCACTAACGGCCGACACTAGGGAGCAAAGTAACGGACGAAATCTAATGGTTTGATATATCACTTTTTATTCCTCCTACCACATCGTATTATAGAGACGTATTTTCATTTCCTGTGGGCCCTAACCGTTGGCCGATTTTCTTCATTCAGGGAGCGTTACCTTTTCCTCTTTCTTTCTCTTATTTAACTTCCTCTTTTTTCCCTCTTTTTTATTGTTTGTTGTTGTCAACTTTGGATTTCTATTTTTCTTTTCTTTTTAATCCTTACCCACCTTCTTCTCCATTTTTATCGGATTTTCATTTTTATGACTACACTTTTTTTCATGTACAATCTATGTTCAATCTTATTTTTTTTCTGTTTCTTGTTTGGGGAGTTCTTTCTAACACTGCAAACACATTAGAATCTTTGGTGTCTTGCTTTTTTTAGAAGTTTGCTGTTCTTTGCCTTTTTCGTCCGATGACTCTGCTTCCCTTGAAAGTACTTCTATTATATACGACCTTCACATGTGGACGAGGATAACTGTGTTGGCGCTTAACCACATTGCAAACGTTCTTCCGTCAAAACCGGAATAAAGAAAAACTAAAACACAAATAATTCATAAACCAAGTATCTACATACAAAGACTTGAAATTACTTGAATAAAAGTCACTATATTAAGAAAATTAAAAACATTCATGATTGTAACCTAATATTAACCCCATTTCAAGTGACCTTGTTTATTTACGTTTACATAAATGACTATATGAATTGATACATATACACACTATCATACATCAGATCAACCTTAAGAACTTTTTTACAAAGATCTTCTAAAGACTCCTGAATTTTATTGTTTTAAATTGAACATTATACAACCGAAACAGATATTAGTCATTAGTAATAACAAACTTTATTACATTGACACTTTGTGACCAAAAATATGGATTGCAGTCCAAAAATATTTACCTCCTATACATATTCATGGTAGGAAACGTATTTTTTTCCAAGCAGCTGGCCTATCAATACTACTATATAGATTCACGACATGGACGCTAACTAAGTCTATAGAGAAAAAGCAAGACGAAGAATTGTTACGAGCTATATTGAACAAATCCTGGAAGCAGCATCCCACAAAACAGCAGTTTTACGGCCACCTACCTCCCATCTCAAGAACCTTCCAAATAAGATGAACAAGACTTGCGGGATACTGCTGGAGAAGTAAGGACGAACTCATAGGCAACGTTCTTCTTAGGACCCCTCCACACGGACATGCAAGTGTTGACTGACCTGATAGAACTTATCAACAACAGCTTTGTACGGACACAGGATGTAGTTTAGAAGACCAACCAAAAGCAATGTAAGAAAGAGATGTATGACAAAGGAGAGACAGGGAAATCCATGCGAACGGCACGACATGATGATGATGATATATATTCACGCAATTCTACTTTTAGTTAACAAGTCTGAATTTTGCTGAATTTGGTGGTAAATAATACTTAATAATATCCATTTTGATGTTGTAAACTATAGTGTTTCGATACAGATGATAAAACACAGCAAAAAGTTAAGTTTTTCATTAAAACATGTCAGGGATGTACTTATGTATAGATTCATATAGATGTGTGTGTATGTGTGTGTGTGAGTATGCGTGAGCGCGTATCCGTGATGTATATGTGTGTGCGTGTGTGTGTGTGTGTGTGTGTGTAATATTAATTATATGTATATATTGTACACATGTATATACATGCATATATATGTGTGTGTGAAATAGGTATGTGTATATGTGTTATATGTAAATATACATGTGTTATATATATATATATATATATATATGTGTGTGTGTGTGTGTGTGTGTGTGTGTGTGTGTGTGTCTGTCTGTCTGTATAAATACATAGAAAGAGAGCATGTGTGTTTTACGAAAGACGCAACACTATGGATACGAAGGTACAATTTACACATATGTAAATTTTCGGAGACAATATTAAGCAAATGAAATATTACCGTTTTGCGCCACCTTTTTGAAGACCAAGCCTATTACCAATAATTACACACACACACACACACACACACACACACACACACATATATATATATATATATATATATATGAAAGAGCCAGAAGCTACCTCCCCAGATTTCACTGAACGAATTTTTTGACTAAAGAGTGTTGGCCAAAACGACATTTTATCATTAATATGTCTACTAGAAAGAATTTAAAAAACAGCATTAAAAAGTATATATATATAATTAATGACATAGAATTTAACCAGATATAAAGGATTTGCCATCACCACAGTAAAACACGCCATATTAATTAAATTAAAGCTAATTCTAAGTTTAGATTTCGTTGCTTTATTTTAGATTTATGTAAGACCACTATATCTTACAGCAGATATATAAATAATCATTTCGCAGTGTGGAAAGTCATTAGACCCAACGTACCAAGTGTGAGTATGTACGTGTCTCTGTATTTATGGGGAAGGGGGTTAAAAAGATAACAGAAGTTTACATAGTGACAGGTATTTGTTTACAGCAAATTTGTTTATAGCTAAAAAAGTACAGCAAAATTCAGTATCAGTACATGCTCACTTGAAGGGTTTCGGTAATGGTCCAGGACACCTGGGTTCAATTCCTGGCCGTGTCATACCAAAGACTTAAAAATGGTACTTAACACTCAGCAATATAATGTACGTATCAAAGGTAAAGTAGAGCAATCCTAGGAAAGGAGTAGCGCCCTCCTCTACACCTCTGTGTAGTAGCTATTGAAAAGGGAGCCTTCTGGTCGCCCTCGACTACGTCGCCAACTTTACTGACTTACATTAGAAGGGTTGAGGAAAATGTTTTTAGAAAATATGTTTATATCTTAACACAGGTTCGAAAAGCAAACGGATAATGTATTTTCTCAACCACTTCACCATCCGACACAAGATAAATTTTAATGAAGAAAACAGCTGGTTTGAGTCCAGTTTTCTTTCTCTAAAGTCAGTTACCGTACCAAGACTAAGGAAGTTAGTTTGCCCTATTGACGGATCCTTTGAGTGGGGGGGGGTGATTGATCCTTGCTTTTCCAATGGGCATTAGTGAAATTCAAACTGTCTCGTCCAGTACTTGAACGCATTTTGCCATGACCATTTGCAATATTATCAACTATAACACAATTTGCGCTAAAGTATTGCTATTTATGAGGCTTCACGAATAAACTAGCAGTGACATGGACCGACGGTTTTAGTGGACTTTAATCCATACTTAAATTATAAGATTATTTATTTCATTAATGATTTCTATTCGAATTGCCTCCTTCTTCTTGGTGTTAAAGCTTCTCTGGTGCGAGAAAGACAGATAGAGACAAACGGAGACAGAGGGAAACAAAGACAGACTGTCATATTGACCCATAACTTTTTCTTAGCCACTCCACGCTGTGTTATCTTCAAGTCCTTCTTTTCCCCGACGAGACGTATACAACCGGTCCTCACCAGAGGTCTGCTTGGCCCCCTACAGCCACTCTTCTCTATCTGCCGACTTTACTGACCGGTAAAAGACTCTGCCGCAAGATTGTGGAACGCCCAGCCACTTGCTTGTGCGCTCCGAGACTGAGTTAATCTCTTCTGGCTGCAAGCTAAGACTGACTGTAGACTGACCGTATCTCACCTGGGCATCTGCATATATCATTTCTCAACGCCCATCATTTCTGCTCACCCACCTGACTCCTTCCACCTTTTTACACTGGTGCGTTCTGAAAAATCTCTGATTGACAGCTTGGTCAAGGGTCAATATGCAACACTAATATACTAAAAACAGCCATCTTCCCTTGACTCTCTCTCTCTCTCTCTCACTTACTCACTCCATACATTCTAATCAGTTATTGCCCTTGGCAAGTCCTTTTATTGTTTGTACAATACTGATTAATTTTTTGCAGGTCGGTTAAATTGATGTGTCCACACGTTGGAGTCTATATGTGAGAAGTTTCCTGTCCCTACTGACAGGAGCATTCCTCCCCAAAACCTCAAGTAGCTTCGCACACAATAGCCTGTCTTAAACCTGTTGGTCTTCATTGAACACTTCAATTCTCTCTCATACGTAAGTATATGATCAAGGTATCTATAACTTATATAAAAAACTCAAACAACTACATTAGGATATTTCTCTACACAATCTCTTTATGTAGATCTTTTTGTATTTCATATCCTTTTTGTGCATAATATTAAGTTTGCTCAAACAACAAATTGTTCTTGTTAATTCGTAGTGAATCATTCGTGCATTATTCTACATGAGTAAATATGAAGCCTCTCTACATTTCCCTCGGCTGCAAGTGTCCGGTTTATTACATTTACACTCTAATAATGTTAGTGATGAGTTAATTAAAATTAAGATTAATTCTGTTCAATAAAATAATTTATATATATATATATATATATGTGTGTGTGTGTGTGTGTATAAATATTATTGCTTTAAAAAGCGACTGCATAATGTTAAGAAAGTTTTAAAATGATAAAAACGAATTAAAACCCTTAAAAAAGGGCTCTTTCTTTCGGTCCCTTCTCTTCGGAGAATTATCAGTGACAATTGATTTTGTACAAGAGGAAGTAAGCATGATATAGTAACCTAAGGAAAATTCATGCTTACTTCTTCTTGTTCAAAATCGATTGTCACTGACAATTCTCCGAAGAGAAGGGACCGAAAGAAAAGGGTCCTCTTTTCAAGGGTTCTGCACGCACCACAAGATTTTCATGTATATATAAATATATATGTGTGTGTGTGTGTGCGCGCACGCGCGTGTGTGTGTTTAAGAATTGAAACCGAAAATATAAAATTGATATTCCAGTCAACTTTATGTTTTTTAACGTTCTGTCGTGATCTAGATATTTGTTAACTTTTTCACTCTCTATTATTTTCATCTTATGATCAGTCGTAACGGCAAAATGCACAGGTTCACAAGTTCTTTTCTTTTCATCAATAGACATTTTTTCTCGTCTTCATGTCTAAGATTTTGTGATCCGTTTGTACTTCAATGTTCCTGGGAATTTTATGAGTCTCGTTATCAAAGACAGATACTGGTTTGTGCATATGCCATTTGTCAGCAGGGCAAAATTTTAGTCTCTTGAACAAATCCCAATGAATTACTGTTCTTAACCTGTCATGCCTACTTTTGGATTCATTTTGTGCTTGTTTGCTGCTTTTCTTGTGTGATTAACTGTTTTATTCCTGGATAGCAAGTGGTATTTCTTAAAAGTTTATGTTGGGAAAGGATAGGAAATGACCATTATTCTTTTCCGACTTGCTTTTGTGTCATAAATAATGAAATTTGAAGATTAACCTATTTTTTTAAAATGTAAAATAAGGCAAATTTGCACATTTCAATTTAAATAAATTCACAACAACATATGAATCAAAACAAAGTCTTCTTCCGAAGCCGTTTTTATACAATGATCCTTTTGTACGATGGTGGGCTGAAAAATAATTTGGCTGAAAAGTTCATATGATAACATCATTTCCGCTGTTGATGATTTTTGAGACCAATTAGATCCAAGCACAGTCACATCTATAGAATAAGTGTGTGGACAGTAAGGGGGTCTATGTTGAAAAATAAACCTCATTTAGTCACATTTCATTAAAGAATCTTAGTCAGCTTAGGAACTTTTCAGTTGACACTCGTATTATTTCTTCATCTTGAGGGGTTTTATCTAAAAAAGTACGAAAAAATGCTTAGACAAAGTCGCAAATTAAAAAAAAAAAGTTACACACTTTTAAATATTTTTCTTAATTTTTGCATAATTTTAGTATCAATAAATGTAAAACAAGTTATAGGTCGAATTGTCTACGTGAGGAATTCATTGATTCTGGCCTTGTGCCTAACTAAGCAACATTTAGTATATGACTAATTGTAAGGTGCCTATCGGACGATTCATATCAGTGTTTTCTCAGGTGGCTTTCCGATTCGATGAATGGATGAAGAAACAAAAAAAAATCGGAACAACAGACGTGAAATAAGTAATATCAGTTACCAATTAACTACGTAAAGTCGTGGACAAAGTTCGACGGAGAATTCAGGCCAAATTTATAGACTAACGTTTAGATGAAGACGATTGTTTTGTAAATAGACCTTCTGATATGGAATGACGTATGATACACCCACCACAATGATAATCTGACGACTGAAATTTTTCCCATTCGTTTTAAGGCGAGGCAACCCGTTAACCATTCGGGATCCCGTTATAACTGCGATCCATGATAATACCGGTGTTTCTCTTTAGGGAGGCGTAAAGGATCTCAGTTAGATTTGGTTTGGTTTAGTTTTGCTTAATGGAATATCAACCATTGTAGGTTATTTAATGCCAAATCTAGTTTTATACATAAAAAGTTCTATATCAAACTATTCAGTTTAGTATAAGTATAGTTTTTGTTTACACACAGTTAAATATCAAAATAGTTATATTCAAAACAATTCAGTTTAGCATAAATACACGGTTTCAATATAAAAAAAACAGTCCTATTTCAAGCAATACAGTTCAGCATAAGCATACAATTTAATTCTATTTGACCCATAAATAAAACCCAATCAGGTGTTACCACTACGAGCCAGAGTGGACCCGGGAGCGATTCCAATGAAGGGGTGATCTAAATTCCCTAAAGCTCCAGTATTACTTAGGCCTCACCACCAGATTATTTCGTATCATATCCAGGACATAGGTTGGAGGCGGGTTTACCCCTCTGCAGAGATACAGTAAGTGTATTCTACAGCCCTAGCCAACATGAGCAACCATTTAAAATTTTATTATCATTATCTCCATTATATTAATAATATAAAAGTGAATATAAATTTAATATTCAGCGCAATTTCATTATTATCATCATCAAGTCGAGGTGGCTACAGGGTGTTACCTGACTCTCTTTCGTCATCTGTCACTATCATCTGTTGCTCATGGTCGGTTTACTAGGCTGCAACTTGTGTCCACACAGAGCTGATGTATGACTTTGCTGGTTGACCAAAACTCACATGTCTATCTGTTAAAGTCTATAAAAGACTTTCGATTACGAATTCCTCCTTGCTTCTCAAGCAGTGCTCTGCATGTCTTCTTCACTTTACTTCAATGATTTGTTAGATGAGGGATCAGTGGCCGTACAGCAGCTATTTTGGGAGGTCTTGCTTCCAGGAATTGTTCAAAATTCTTGCGTAGTTCCTGTCTGGCTTTTTGTGTTTTGTTAGCTTTTATGTGGTGTATCCATAGAGTAGTATGGATACAGCTACAGCTTGGAAGAAGTCCCATTTCATCTTATCAGATAGATCAGTCTTTCATATGAACGACAACCCGTCAATAGAATTCGATGTCTTCGTTAGGCGTATCTTAATATAACTTTTCGGTAGATGAGATGTTTCTGCCGAGGTATGTAAACAGGTCCACTAATTTTAGTGACTTACCAATAAAGGTGTAAATATAACTAGACATTTCTGTATTCTTGGCTGTTTGGTTGGTTTTCTGTGTCTCGGATTTTATGCCTTACCAAACATTTTAGGTTATTTAATGTCAAATCCATTTTTATACAAATAAACCGTGCTATTTCAAACAATTTAGTTTAGCATGAGGACACAGTTTAATTATCAAAAACATTTCTATTTCAAGCTATTCGGTTTTGTCAAAAAGTTCTAATTCAAACAATTCAGTTTAACGTAAGCCCAGTTTCCGTGTCAAAATAGTTTTCTTTCAAGTAATTTAGATTAGCATAAGTACGCAATTTAAATGTCAATACAGTTCTATTTTAAACAATTCCGTCTAGCAGTTTAAATGCAAAAGCAGTAAACTCTCAAAACCACGGCTCAGTTCTTTTTGACCCATAGATAAGACCCTCTCAGGTGGTACCACTCCGGGCAAGAATGGACCTGGGAGTGATGGCAATGAAGGGGTACACCGCATTCCCGAAAGCTCTAGCATTACTGGAACCTCACTATCAGATTGTTTATAGTGTCATACCCAGGACACTCGTTGTTGGCGGGTCTTATCCCTCTGCAGAGATGCAGTAGGTGTATTCTGCAGCCCCAGCCGAATGGGCAATCTGTATTCTTGTTAGGATATTAAAGAGTATTGCTTTATCAAACATCTCGCTATAAAGTACAATATTCTAAAGTTACGTTCATAATGAGACTGTTTAATTGAATGTTTTTGTTAAATTCATAAAAAAGTGTTTTCACTCTACACGTATTTTTTAATATAGTTTTGATCTGAAATTTGTTATATTTTCGAGAGCCGTTGACATTGAACAATCAACGGGAGATTCCTATTTACCTCAGATTACTACATAACAGTCTAACCCTTAGACTATTTTCCTCGGATTATATATATATATATATATATTGTTTGCTTTACGTTTAAATAAAAAGTGCTCAGTATCGTGCATATACGAGGTGTGTTGAAAAAAATACGGGAAATCTGTCACAAAGAATTTATTTTAATTCCAAATAACAAATGATACAGTTTCCCCTTCAAAATAACTTTATCGTGTCTGATGAACTTTCTACCGTTTTCTGTCATGCTTCCAAACATTACTGGGAGGATTCTTCTGAGATACATCTTCCTTGTTACAGCCTCCTTAATAACCTCCATTCCTTTAAAAAAAAGCTTTCTTGATGATCCTTTTGAGCTTGTGGAAAAGAAAAAAATATCATACGAGACAATATCAGGCGAATACGGTGGCTGTTCCAGAATGGCGATGTTCCACTTGGCTATGAATTGCCGGATGCTCAGAGTCTTTTGAGCAGCTGCATTGTTGCGGGGAAGCAGCCGCGATTTGTCCAAACACCACTCTGGTCTTTTCTTGCGTAATGAGCGAAGCATACGCCACATGATCTAAGTTACGGTTTGATCACTTGAACCTGTGGCAAGAATTCACAGTACACGGTGCCTGGCGCTTAGTACCCGGTTCGTATTCAAAAATCCATGTGCGCATCTCCATTGAGGATTCTACAAAGCAAGTCTAGTTTACTTTAAAGATGTTCGATGATATGTGAGAATGGTGCACCACCTGATCATTCTCAGAAGCCTTGGCTCCAATTTCGCCATGACTTTTAACAGGTTCTTGAAGCAAAATATGGAATCATTTTAAAACATTTTTTTAGCCTGATTTGTCCATTTTTAGGAAAAAAGATGCGATGAATCTAATTTTTCATGATTAGCTCTATTATTCAAACATTTTTTAAAAACTAAAATTCAGCCCAATGTGAGTGAGCAAGAAAAGAAACGACAAAGAATCTATGATGTGCTTAACGCCGAAACCAAGCATTAGTTTCTTTGTCAACCGTATACAAAGTAAAGAAAAAATTACAGAAAAAGGACCTTTTAAGAAAAAGGGGGAGTGGAAGATTGAACAAAAAATGAAAGCGATTAAGAAGGACCCCACAACGTCAATAAAAAAAAACTGTGAGGACAGTAATTAAACAAGATGTAAGCCCAGACTTTAATTCCTTTGATTATGCTATATGGGTCATTTTAGGAGGTGCCTGTGGTGTAATGGTTATCGTCGCAGGAAATTGACACGGCGACACGAGTTCAAATCCTGGACGAGACTGATTGCATTTCACATAGCACTAATATACTTGGGAAAGGTATGAATCCAGTTGTTCTCCCTCCAGCTATGGGTAAATAGTAGGGCACACTAGTTTCTTCAGCCTTGGTGGGGCAACTAGTCTAGGAGAAGGACAACTCTAAATTCAAACCTGTTAAACTCCGCTTAAAGATTGACCTTGTGTCATATCCTGCATGATCGGAGGAGTTGGTAGATATATAGATGAGTCATTTTAACAAAAAAATAAACGCAACTTACTATCCATTGGTTTGCTTAAGACTGGTACTGAGAAGGAATGGAATAAAATGCGAAGAGGATTTATTTTGGAGGCATGCAAGTAATTTCGAAGGCATTTTGATACCACAAGTGAAAAAAATGGTGGCCATATTGAGTAAATTTACTATTTTGTGTCTTCTTACTTTTTAAATTAAAAGCAATCTTGTTTTGTAATAGTGTCGTTAATAATGACACTAGAATATTCCTAATTTTGCTTTTGCCCCCTGTACATGCCGAATTTTTGGTGATAATCTTCCAAACATTGTCTTTTTTCGTGTCCTGCTGACTTTTGATCATTTAAACCGTCAACCAACGATCAGTTCTGATTGTTTAAGGCTTCCCACTCCTTGAGTTTTTCCACACGCCCTCTCTCGTCTTTGAACCTCTTCTGTCACTCAAAAACACGTGTGTATATTGTGTGATACACTTGCTGGTTCATTTTCAGTGTTTGTGACGGAGTATTCCTCTACCGGATTAAAGATTTCTGGTTTATTCGTTCCTCAGTGCTCATAGTTTAAAAAAGAGATGGTGTTAACAAAATGAAAAAAATATAATATACTCCCAATATACCATTTTAGACAAAAGCACAATCTACTAATCCCTCATTCTCCCATAACTCACGCAACACACCCAGGACGGTTACTTTTCAGACAAACCTCATATATCAAAGTTAGGATAGCGTAGACACAGAGTCAAAAGTGGTTGGTGACGGTGAATTTCTTGCCAATACGATCATCGGGTGAAGTGGTAACCACTTTATATATACTGTTATTTGAGACATGATGAGCGGATAATCTTGTTTGTGGGACATGATAGGAAGAGTTCTCTTGTTTTTTTGTGGCGTGGTTATTTAGGTGGCTATCTTGCATTAATTTTGTGACCCACATAACAAATCATTTGAAAATAACAGTACATTTCTTTCTAGGCGCATAGAGGGCCTAAAAAATTAAATCAAAACAGACCAAAACTAACCTGAAAAATAAAGAAAAAAGTAGCACCTCAAAACACTCTGAAGAATCCTTCTGTTTTAATGCTTGCTTTGAAGAATGTTTGTTTAATAGTTTATCAACCTTCTTGGATTATTTAATGCCAAATCTGTCCTTCTGGAAAAACAGTAGAGGTGTTATTTAACCCATAGCTGGGAGATTAAGGAGGTTCATTCTATTCTCCAGGAGTATTCGTCCGAAAGTGAACGTAATAGAGTGACTGGAGTTCGAACTCGCTTACTACGATTCTGCAGTCCATAACTTTAAGCATAGCATACGAGTACTTCCCCCTGGCTGAAAAGAAGTAATAGCCATTATAACCTTTCCAAAGCAAAAAAAATCCCAACCACCCTGTTGTCTATCACAAAGCGATCATGAAACTATTTGCCCAATCGGCTGGGTCTGTAGAATACACCGACTGCTTCTCTGCAGAAAGACCCCACCAGCAAGTGTCCTGAACATGACATTAAAAGATCTGATGATGAGGTTCCAGTAATGCTGGAGCTTTGGGGAATGCAGGGTCACCATTCATCGCTATCACTAGGTCCACTCTGCCCCGAAGCGGTAGCATCTGAAAGGATCCTATCAATGGGTCAAATAGAACTAAACTACGTACTTCTGCTAAACTGAGTTGTTAGAAATAGAACTATATCTCAAATAGAACTGTTCAATCATTTACTAAAGGTTTGTTATCATTTTAAAAACATAGAGCTGCGTGCAATTTATATATATTACATAGGAATACTATTACTGATGTTAAATATCAAGATTTGAAACTATGACTGGAAACCAATAAATAGAATTATTAGATTTTGGTAAGAATACTTGGTAAGAATACGCAAATATATGACTATATCAACATTTTTAACTTTCAAACTATTCGCTTATATATCATATAAAAACAGGATAGAGTATAAAATAAACCACCTGGGGTTGATATGCCATAAAGTAACAACCATCCAATCAACTAACCTAATCATTAACTTCTGCATATATATTTCAGCATCTATGTTCGATGGATTTAAAGCATTACAATATTCATTTATCTTCACCAGTGGAACACTTTTTTTTTCTTAGTCTGGAACTCTTAACAAATAGTGAGTAGTAGATCAATTCATCACGATCAGAATTCTTTTTGTTCACCATTTTCCATCTAATAACGATCGCGTCAATAAGCCACTAAGCAAATGTTGTTACTTCCTTCCAGAAAAGAACTACTGGTTACTACCAATACGAAAGGGAGGCGACAGGTTCCCTTCTTCGAGGGTGACATTTCCGGGTGTAAGTTTTCAACAACAACAATAAACAGTAAAAAGAAAGTTAGTGATTTAATTACGCAACTTTTTGAATTACTGACAGGATGTGTTTGCCCTTGTCGCTCGCTCTTAACGATAAGGCATAAATATGTGGAGCCTGGCAGCGTTGATGGTTGGCGCTGGTTTGTCGTCCGACAGGCTGTTGGCGGGCCCCGGCCATATATCTTGGAATCCCCGACTGCCGGCATTGCTTATGTCCCACATCATCCTACACACCATTCAACTCTGCCATTTTATTTTTTTCTCCTTTTTTTTTTTTTGATAATTCTTGCCCTCACTTTTTTTGTCATCTTTTTCTGATGGACAGTAAAAGATGGGAGACAGAGTGAGTCCTAGAAAAGTTGCGGGAAGGACATGATTTGATATGATTGGGTTGCAAATTTTACAGGAAGAGACAGTAGGGTAACAAAAAAGAAAAGAAAAGAAAAAGAACGAGTCCGTAAAAATGGGAATGCTAATGGAGATAATTAGGAAAAAAAAGAATGGGATAGATTGAAGCTAACAAACACACACACACACCTACCCACCCCCACCCACCCACACACACACACACACAAGTGCAAAATTTTACATACATATGCTGACACGTAAGAATTATTTATTTTCAAAAATAAACTCCGTCATTTTCTATGTACTTCATTCAGTAGGCAATATTAATAAAAAAAAAGAAAGTCCTGAACATTAAAAATTTCGTAACAAAGTTTACCTAATAACGATATGTCCCTTTTCTAGTCATATTCGTTTGTCATCGTATATTGCCTACTGAATGAAGTACATAGAAAATGACGGAATTTATTTTTGAAAATAAATAATTGTTACGTAGTTAGACCACGGGCTCTTATATATATATATATATATATATATATATATATATATATATATATTCATGTATGTGATGGGTGGGGTGAATCCTTGGAGGATAAAGTCACGATTGAATTTGTATTTTGTTAAAATATTTATCATATACAGAAGTAACCACATACACATACAAACTAAACACACACACACACACACACACATATATATATATATATATATAAAATAAGAAAACACAAAAAGTTCAGTGGATGTATGTTTTATATATGATAAAGTGCCAACGTTCGTTTTGTCTTTTTTCTTGTTTTTTTTTTGTTTCAATAAAACATCTTCAGTGCTAACTGGTGCTAAACGCTTTATCCGAAAAATATTTTCAAATTATAAAAAATCCTTTGCTTCAAATAAGAATTATGGTATTATTGCGTCCGAATGTTTTTTCTTTCAGAAAAGATAACGTCTTTCTGAGATGTTCATAATCTTTATGAACATTCTTTAAGAATTTTGAGTTCTCTTACATACGTATGTGTGTGTGTGTGTGTAAAGCTATCAAAAATTGTCCCTAAAAAGTGTTATCAACATATTTCATTCTGTGGCACCCATTCCTTTCACTTTAAAAACATTTCCTTACTTTCTTAAAATGGCTATTTTTGTGAACCCCAAAATTCTACTCACAAATTAAAAGTTAGAAAGGAATACGTTGTTTTAATTTATCTTAATCTATCAAAGACGAGCGTATGCGCTGTCAATATCGCAAGTATTTTGATCACAGAATAAAAATATATAGCATTTCGAGAGAGCAACAATAACATGAAGGTTTAAGAGCGACTTATTAAGTATATCTATCTCGTCTTCGCATTCATTTTCAAATGCAGTCATGGGACGTTGTGAAGACTTGTTTGAAAGATTTGATACCTGACAACAACGTGTAACCTGCCAATAATTCAACACAGAAATCAAGACCATGTACCGCAACTGATAGTCTCATGTTTCCACCAGCAAAATCACATTCTTAAGAATCTTATCCATGGGACGAGAGGGTGGTACATCGAAAGTATGGAATATAAAAGAGAATTGAATTTAAATTACAAAACAAAAAATCTGAAAAGAATTTCATGGAAAAACAAACTTAAAGGTAGCAGTGAAAAAATTCAAACTTTATTCCCATCATCGTCAACAAGGATTGCCGCAGCACAGATCCCTTTGATTTTCTCTCGACATCCATCCCTATCGGCCCTTGGTCTTGACAAGTAATATAGATAGCAATTAGTATTCCTGTAAAACTGACGAATATAAGTTTTTCTCTGGTTGGCCAACATTGGGAGGCGTCCACACGAAGGGATCTATTGAATAACAATGCTTATGAGTTAGTTCTTATTTCTTTCGCAATGCACAGCATGTCTTACTCGGATGGTGCGTGTGAAGGGATTTAAATGACCTGTCAGTTATTTTGTATGGTGCTGCTTCCAGGATTCTAAAACAGCATGCAGTATTTTTGCTCAGTTCCCATCAATCTTTTTCAATGGGTGTTAAAGTCTTACAGATTAAATAAAACGGGAATTCTTCCAAGTGTTCAAATTTCATTATATTCCAAGTTTCAATTTTGAATTAATTTTTTCTAGCCATAACGGTGACATGACAATTGTAATAGAAACCAATGTGCATGTAGGTCTGATGTTTCGTCAAATGTATTTTCTTATGTGCTGGTATATCAGTTGGTTCTATAAGTCAGCATTTCTGACATTTGAAAATCCCTAAAGCTAAATTCTAAACTATCAGTTATTCAACATTAAAATTTGAATTATGAAACTTTTTTAATTTCCTTAGAGCATTAAATAACATAATAAAAACTTGTTTCGTGTCGGCATTTGGATACTAATTCTGATCTTTTCCTATTTCTCTTTCTGCTTATTTTTTATTCACTTCTTTCATGTTATCTTTTTTCTTTTTTTGATCTTTCGTTCTTCGGTATTTTTTTTTTATTTTATTTTATTTTTTTGACAGTCACAATTCAAAATCAACTAACGATCAACGACACCTATTTGCACAAAAATATTCGCATTTTTTATGACGGGAATTAAAATAATATAGAAATATTTGTAAAATGTAAGCAAAAAATAATCGTTGTATAAGTGGAAGTTTACTAAAAAAATATCTACCAATGAAAGGTCATGAGAAAAAGGAAATGAAAAACTACCTTGTACACGAAGAGTGTTTGAAATACCAAAACTTACTCTGTATTAACCAATACAGAAATTAACAATGAATGAAACGTTAATTTTCTTCAAAATAGTTCCTTCACTATTACCTACAGTCATTTGTCAAAAAATTTCGGGAATGAAACTATATTACGATTTCGAAAGTCTTTTTAGAAGCTTTGTTATTTACCTTTGAAAAGGAAAAGACATTTATCTTTCTTTTAAAAGATAGTTTAGAAACTCACAGAAATGGCAGTTCTGAATTATCATCAAATTTAAAAAGGAAGGAATTGAACTGAAATAACGTGTTTGTCAGTTCTTTTGTTATCGGGATCAAATAAGAACCTCATCACCACCTCTACTTTTTCTTCAATTCTTCGTCTTTATCTCGACACCTTTGCAAGAGACCAATTTTGTGAGAGAACCAACAATGTAAGACATGGTGTGAAGTTGTGTCATCATATCTTTTTATGATCCTACACATTTCCAAATCTGATCTTTGAGGAGAATTTTCAGTTCAGGTATCAAGAAAATATCACGCCGAGCTGGATAATGGGATAATGTATTTTAACGACCCCCCATAAAAAATAAACATTTTAGAATGAAACCAAATTGATATTTTTTTCTTAATAACACAGATATGTAACAGGGCTATTGGCCTAATGAGTAGAATGTTCGTCAATGGTCCGGGAGACCGAGGTTCAATCCCAGGTCTAGTTATACCAAAGACTCAAAAAATGGTACTTGATGCCACTTTCCTTAGCACTCAGCATTATAAGGTAAGGTTCAAGGATAAAGTGGAGCAATCCAGGGAATGGAGTAGCGCCCTTCCCTACACCTCAGTGTAGTAGCTATTGAAAAGGGAGACTTCGAGTCACCCTCGACTAAGGTTGCCAACTTTATTTCAGTCTAGACATCATCACCATATTATACAGCAGCTCAGCAAACCTGCGTTGTTTGAAATAGAACTGTGTATTTGTATAAAAATGGATTTGGCATTAAATAACCTACGAAGTTGATATGCCGTAAAACCCAAGCAAAGAAGCTAATCTGCATTAAAATTCTAAATCAAATTTGAAAAATTGAAGATTCAGTCTCGATACTTTTTGATCACATCTCGTGCAAAGAATTTAAAGCTTTTTTTTTTCTTCCATCAATGCACGTCATCTGCTCTCTCAATTAAATATGGGCAGTTAGAGATTAAAATATTACACTTACAACATCAACCGCGTTGGTGAGACCTACACTATGAACACACATTTTATATTTTAACGTAAATGTAGACAACACATTATTCATACACATGTACACTCGATCCTTACGAGTATAAAATTCACTTGTGAACATTTGGCACGCACATTTTCCCGGGGCCCTTCTGGAATGCTCAATGACAACCGCGTACAATCTGATCATATTTTGTGATCAACTACATTCAACTGTATTTTGCGGTGAGCTTCAAAGGGAAATTATGTAATTTTATAAATTTGAAGATAACTGCTATAATATTTACGTTTCTAACTTGTGTTAATTTTTATATAACACAAATACTCAGCATACACATTCGCGCGTAGACACACACACACACACACACACACACACACACACACACACACACATATATATATATATATATATATCTTACTTTTAATAATATGTTGCTAAGCACTGTTCATTCTATCCTATCTTTATATATATATATATATATATATATGTGTGTGTGTGTGTGTGATATGTTTGACCTATTATCTTTCAAGTCCCCACTCCCATATATGAGTTAACTGAAGACATTAGCCAACACACAACACCCAACATACCTAGCAAATCAAGCTTCAAATCCAGCTACGAACTTATTCAAATTTTACAAACTTTAAAACCTTACAACCAAATCATAACATCACTTAACACTGGAAATCTTTTCAGCAATGTTACTGTGAAAGAAACGCTTGACACTATCATACATATTATTTGCAATAAGCCCACATATTCTCCAATAGATATTAACCCCAATATTCTTGGGAAGATCCTCCTAAGTTGTACAACTGAAGTACCATTCTACCTCTATCACAGCAAGATATACAAACAACACGACGGCATTGTAATGGGATCTGCACTTGGATCTACTTTCAACAATTTCTTCATGGGTTATTCGGAAAAAAAATGTCAGCCATATAAAGATACCAAAATTCATTTGCGTTATGTAAATAAAATCCTCTTTTTCATTAATAGCAGAAATGAACTATATACACTAACTAGCCTTCCAAAACAATTCCCTACTCATTTTTACTAAAGAACTTTAACAGCAAGAATAAAATCCCATTTCTTGATGTCATGATTGGGAAAAATAACAATACTTTCTACACCTTCACATTTAAAAAAACATTCGAGCACAAATTTCTGTACTCCGAAATATAAAAGCGAATGTCCCAAACAATATAATATAGCAATAATTGAAACTCCAATACATATTTACCAACTCCTCCGCTCGGGCAGGATATGACACAAGGTCATTTTTAAGCAGAGTTTAATAGGTTTGAATTCAGAGTTTTCCTTCTCCTTGACTAGTTGCCTCACCAAGGCTGAAGAACCCAGTTTGCCCTACTATTTACCCATAGCTGGAGGGAGAATAATTGGATTCATACCTTTCCCAAGGGTATTAGTGCTATGTGAAATGCAATCAGTCTCGTCCAGAATTTGAACTCGTATCGCCGTGTCCATTTCCTACGACGATAACAATTACACCACGGGCACTTCCTAAAATCCAATATATCGTACGAAACTCATACGCTCCTAAACAAACTTCTAGCTTGAACTTAAAAATATTAAACAAACGCTAATTAACAATGACTACCAAACACTCATTTTTGATGAAAAATTAAACCAAACCATTTCAAATATTGACTCTAATTGCAATTGAAACAATGCTTCATCAAACAAACCCAAACACATGAAACTATTTTCCGAAGCCAAATACACACATACTAAAATCCCTAAAACAATGTAATGCGTAATAACATTAAAGTATTTTTCATAATATATTATAGCACTTTCAATGCAATTAACCTCGACATCTTTAATAACTTCCCTATCTCGACTAGTTACCTCTATACAACCAATGTAGTGTACAAGTTTAAACGTTCACTCGAATAATAGTTGTAAAGTTGGCGAACTTAGTCGATGGTGACCAGAAGGCTCCCTTTTTAATAGCTTCAACACCGAGGTGTAGTGGAGAGCACTATTTCACCAATTATAAAAGTACCCACATTGGCCTGATTACTACAATTCTGTTCAAACGCTTAACACTTCATATATCCGGCACTAATTCTCTCTCAGCGTCTCAAAACATGCTCGTATCACACCACCAAATACAGAAAAATTCTAGCAGAAGACATCTCCATATTACATAAAAACAAACAAAAACTTCCAATTCTTGATGGTTTATACATGAAGCTTAACAAACCTTCCTTTAAAAAGATCAACTTCTAATATAGCAGCAACATTCTAAAATAGCTATAGCACTTTTCCCAATAATTATTCTTCTTAAATATCGTAAACTTCTTTTCTTCCGTAAATTCCCCACCCAATTTTTCTTCCTCCCACTCTTTATATAAACGTATATAAGTTGTCAATGTGTTTTTCATTTCATTATTCACTCTCTTGAAGATGACTTGAGTGGGGGTCGAAAGTACTTTGGGAAAATACGGTTCCTACTTAATTTCATTCTATCAAGAAATCCAACAACTTATACGAAGGTTTGAATGGATCGAAGATAGAATAGGCACACAGGGAGTTCCCTGATTCCCTCCTTTCTCTCTCTCTCTCTCTCTCTTTCTCTCTCACTCTCTCTCTCTCTCTCTCTTTCCTACCGTTCATTCCTGTCCTCCATTTCTCCTGGTCGGTCTTCAATGCTGCATTCAGTGACTGTACTGAGCTGATGCAAATAAGTCATTGCTGTTAGGCCAACACTGACACGTCCATATTTCGGAGTCCATAAGAAAACGTAGCATATGAGTTCGTCCTTCCTTCTCCAAAAGTACCTCGCATGTCTAGTTCATCTTGATCAAATAGTTTGTGCGAGGCAAGTGACCATACAACTCCTGTTTCGTGTTGGGAGTTGCTTCTCGGATTCGTTCAAGAGCGCGTACAGTATTCTTCCATAGTTTCCATATATACAAGAATACCTGTGAACCCATCAGATTCTTATTGTAACGACGGTCCATGATGATATGGATACCTTTATTGTTAAATGACATAGGATTATAATTAGCATTTCTGTAATTATTAAGCATTTAAGTATATATGTATTTAGGTGATCCCAAAGAGAAACAAATTTTAAAGTTAAAACTTTCGTAAGAGTCCAGTGTGGTCTGCTCGAGGCAGCTTATCCATTATATGGAAATCTGATTTCCTAATAAAATAAAACAGGATTTCTTTCAAGTAGTGGCAGTGCCAGTACTACTGTATGGAAGCACAACCTGAACTCTAACGAAACGCATGGAGAAAAATCTCAATGGAAACTACATAAGAATACTCAGGGCTGCTTTGAACAAATACAGCACCTCATAAAACACCATCTACACGGCTACTTACCTCCAATCTCTCAAAACCTCCAAGATGAATGAGACATTCTGGGCGTTGCAGGAGATGTAAGAACGAACTCATAAATGACGTTCTCCAATGGACTCCTACAAATGGACATACCAGTGTTGGGCGACCAGTAAAGCTCTGCATACATCAGCCCTATACAGACACTGGATGCAGTCTTGAAGACGAACTATTCACGATGGATGTCAGTCATGCAGAGTGTGAAGGGGTCAGGGAATATCCTTGAAGTCAGCGTGACTTGATGATTATGATGAAGTAAACACACGTTAATTTGGTAGTTCTACATCAAACTGTTTAACCATTTACAATGGACTGACAAACACTTCCTGTTCATGGATATACATGTCATTTTCTAAACTGAGCTTTGTTAGGAACAAGTTCAGAAATATGTATTTTCCTAACCCCCTCTACCCTAACCCAATCGGATGGGGCTGTAGATTACACCGACTGCTTCTCTGCAGAAGGGTAAAACCTCCCCACAACGAGTGTCATATGACACTAAACAAACTGATGGTAAGGTTCCAGTAATGTTGGAGCTTTGGGAAATGCAGAGTACCATTTCATTGCCATCACTCCCAGGTCTACTCTAGCCCGAGGTGGTAGCACCTGATAGGGTCCTACCTATGGATCAGACAGAACTAAACTGCATACTCATGCTGAACTCGAATTACTTCAAATAGAATTGTTTTAACTTGTAAACTACATGCTAAGGCAAAACTGAATTGCTTGAAATAGAACTGTTTTTGAAATTGAAACTGCACTTGCGTTAAACTGAATTGTTTGAAATAGAACTGATTGAGTATTAAATGGATTTGGCATTAGATAACCTACAAAGGTTGATATGCCATAAAACCCACACAACCAACCAACACCAAATTGAGATTAAGGGCATATTTTCTGCGACTCCGTCTAACATTCAAATAGAAATTCAGTTAATTTAATTTTACAAGGATTATACATTATGAAAAATTACATTGGGTTCTATCTATGGGTCAAATATATCCAAACTGTGAACTTATGCTAAACTGAATTGTTTGAATTGTTTTGACATTTAAACTGTGTACTTATGGTAAACTGAATTGTTTTGAATGTAACCATTTTTGTAAGCTCAATTGAATTGTTTGAATGGAACTGTTATTAACATTGAAAGTGTATTTATGTTGAACGGAATTATTTGAAACAGAACTGTTTAGACATTTACCTGTGGGTAAACAAAAAAAAAAACTATACTTATACTAAACTGAATTGTTTAAATTGGCCCTGTTTGACTAAACTGATTGGCTTGAAATAGAAATGTTTTTACAATTAAACTAGGCACTTATGCCAAATTGAATTGTTTGAAATAGAACTGTTTATTTGTATAAAATAGATTTGGAATGAAATAAGCTACAAAGGTTGATATGCCATAAAACCCAAACAAATACCCCCTCCACTCTGGGTAGGATACGTCACATGATCTATTTTTAACGGTTTTAAGCAGGTTTGAATTAAGAGATTTGCTTCTTTGCCTAACTAAGGAAAAAGAATCTAGTCTCCCCTAGTATATACCCATAGCTGAGAAAAGAAGAGATGAATTCATGCCTTTCCAAATAGGAGAGTCTCCGTGGCGTAGTGGCTAACATGCTGGACGACAACATTGTCGTGAGCGAGTTCGAACTCCAGTCGGGCTATTACGTTCACTTTCGGGCGAATAATCTTGAGAAAAGTATGAAACCCATTATCTCCTCAGATATGGGTTAAATAACACATCCACTGTCTTTCTAGAAGGGTAAAAAAAACATGAACGCCAATATATCATTCAACAAACAAAACCATTCCCAATAATATTAGCTCATGTATGAACATGAAGAATACTGAATATAGATACGAACTAGTACACTGGAGTTAAATAAATTTAAACAGCGTACGTGTTTGTAAGATTTCATATATTTAATCCCTCCATTTGAGTACAGTACCATTTGGTTCTTTAGGTTTAATGGCATATCAACCTTCGTAGGTTATTTAATGCCAAATATTCAGTTCTATTTCAAACAATTCACTTTAGCATGAGTACACAGTTTTTCAAAAATAGTTCTACTTCAAGGTATTCAGTTTAGTCAAACTTCTTATTCAACCAATTCAGTTTCGCATAAGTACAGATTTTGTACCTCACAAAGATGAATGTCAAAACCGTTCTATATTAATCAATTCAGTTTAGCGTTAGTACAGTTTCAGTGTCAAAAACAGTTCGATTTAAAACAATTCAGTTTAGTATACAAAAATCACTCCATTTCAAACCGTTCAGTTTAGCATAAATACGCAGTTTAAATGTAAATACACAGTTTAATTGTTAAAAACATTTCTATTTCATGTTATTCAATTTAGTCAAACAGTTCTAATTCAAACAAATCAGCTTAGCATAAGTACCCAGTTTAGTCCCATTAAAATCCAATAGATAGGGCCCTATCAGGTGCCAGGATGGACCTGGGATTGATGTCAATGAAGGCGTGCTCCACATTCACCAAAGGTCCTTCATCACTGGAACCTAACCATCAGATTGTTTAGTGCCATATCTAGGACACTCGTTAGTGGGGGAGGTCTTACCCTTCTGTAGAGGTGCAGTCGGTATATTATACAGTCCCAGTCGATTGGTCAAGGTACCCTTTGTGATATTGCCATGAAATATAACTTTGAAGAAGACTGTGGTAACTCGTGTCAAGAAAAATTTTATTCGGAAAATTTACAAAACTTTTACCGAATATTTGCGTTAGTAGCAAATATTTTAGGGAGATTTTGACCACGTAAAATATTGTGCACTTGAACAGTTAACGGTCATTAGCGTAAGAGACTTTATGTCTATGCTCTCCTTACTCAGATTTAAAAAGCTTGGTTTCATATGTTAAAAACACGTAAAACTTGACTTATTTTATTTTCTAAAACGTTCTTCATAATTGATCAATTTTATTGTTATTTTGGCTGCAATAAAATCTTTCTTCCACTGCAATGATCGGCTTTTTTATCATTCAAATTTAAGCAATTAGAAAAAAAAATTGACAATTAGTTCAAATACACATGAGAATGTATATATATATATATATATATATATATATATATATCTGTGTGTGTGTGTGTGTGTGTGTGTATATATATATATATATATATATATACTGCTCCTAAGTATTTCAGATAGCAAAAAGCTTCTTGTCATACATATTTAGACATATTTTGCATACACTTACAATCGACTCACGTTTACTTGCACGAAAATACGAAAGATTAAGAGAAAAAAGACCCATTCTATAACCATTAGCCGGACCTTATATATATATATATATAGAGAGAGAGAGAGAGTGAGAGAGGGAGAGAGTGAGCGAGAGAGAGTGAGAAAGAAAGAGTTTTAAAGTTTAAGAGATGGCTTACAGCTTTACACACCAATCATATCTTCAAATATCACGTGTGTTGTGTGTACATATCAGTCCAGCTCTGTACAGTGGTACTTTATAAAATATCTTCTTATAATCAATTTTTGATAATATATATATATATATATATATATATATATATATAAAGTATAGATTTATAAAAAAAAAATGTTAGCATTATATCGACTTCCGAAGCATTTCTATGCGAAAAAGAAATTCAAATCATCCCTGAAACTACCATATTCCACTGCCGGTTAGTTCATTTCTCCGAAATTCTTAAGGATCTACATCTGATACTAATTGGGCAATTGAAACCTTTTTTTTAAAACTATATTTCCTCCACACTGACCTTGTGTTTTTCTTTTGAAGCTTTCTTGACAAATTACCACTCCACCACATTCTTCATCGTAATGACTCCATATGACAAAAAAATTACAAAAATAAATAAATAAAAAACTACATCTTATACGTCATTATGGCAGAACACGTGTTTACTTATTTATAGATTTGAGTTTTATAACTGGCTGTTTTGGGCCGTTCCCCGGAAAAATGAGATGCTGGACCCTTTTTAATGAAAATAACTTTCTGGGCATATAGATGGTAAGTTAAACGAAGAAGCCTTTTCATTTCTTCGACCACTCTTCTATGTTTCGGTACTTCAATTGATAATCTGAGGGAAAGCGTTCAGACAAGTGCTACATTTTAGATTCACTTTTTTGGGTGTTTCCAGTCAGTCGCTCGTCAAATCTTTCAAATCTCCATGCAAGTTTCACACAAACAACTACTTCCCAGAAACAACTAAAATGTGGAACGAACTCCCACACCCACGCGAAATGTTTTCCAGCGGTATATAACCTTTACCCTTTTGATCTCAAAGTCAATATCTTATTTGCCTTCGACATCTGAGTAACTTCTCGTCCACCCATATATTCACATTTTACCCTTTACTTATTATGCTTCACACGCTAATAAATCACTCTATTCATTTAGTATATTGGATTGCCATATCATCGTAACCAACTAGATCTTGCTTAGGGTGAATCCTCGTTAAGAAAAAAAAATTGGTTCTATAACAAATAGTCAATGTATGTTGATAGATTCCAAAGACACGAATTTAAACACAGTTTATTCTCCACTTCCGATAAAAGAAATAGTTTAGATATGGTTTTGCTAACTATATGGGAAAGAATACTTACCTTGCTTCACACTGTGTTAGTGAGATAAGATTATTTACTTGGTTCCAAGGAGATCTTTCTCTTGCCAGCACTTGCTCCTTTGTCTAAGAGAGTTAAGGACTGAGTTTATTGTTTGGAACCTGACGCACCACTCAAGGGAAATACCGAACGGAATCCAAATATTTTCTTGAACCATCGCTTGATAAGTTCGTTTTCTGCGTAGTAACACCACATTAAAACGACCTTGTGTCACATTTTAGCTTGGTTATTGGTAATCTTCTAAACTAACCGAATTTGCCTTTTTCTATTCTCAATCTAGACTCTCAAAGTAACTGCCATGCCCAAAGGTGGTTAAAGAAGAGTGGTTTGTCTCTTACAAAGCGAATCCCACCTTGTGGTGTGAGTTTTTGCTCATTAGGAAGTGCTAAGGCCTTGTGCCAGATTAGGCTATGTTAAACAAATGGACTACAAACAGAAGAGAAGAAAATGATTGAAGAAAAATATCAACTAATGAGTAAAGAAAAGGTGATAATGGGGGTGAAAAAGTTGAAAGGGTAACCAAAGGAAGCAGAAAGATATTTTGACTTGAAGAAAAACTGCAACAAAAATAACCAATTGAAAAAGATAAGAAAAAATAAGAAATGAATTGTAGACAAAACGAAGACAACGAATTGGAGAAAATGGCAGCAAATCCGAGAAAAAATGAATGAAATGAAAGAAAATATACAAGGCAGCGAAGAAGAAAAAGAAAGGCAATGAACTGAAGAAAAGAGAAAAGTACTAAAGAAGAAGAAGAAGAAGAAGAAGAAGAAGAAGAAGAAGAAGAAGAAGAAGAAGACGATTGAATGAATGAATGAATGAATGAAAAGACCGTGCATTGAAGAAGAAAAATTCAATATATTGATAAATACAATGATTTAAAGAAAAAGACAATTAACTCACGATTAAACATGAAATGGATTAAAAAATTATGAGCAATAAACGGAAGGAAAAGGAAACCAATTGAAATAAAATTCAAAGAATTAAAGAAAAAAGCAACAAATTTAAAAGTAAGGAGGCAACACATTGAAGAAAAAATGTTTGTTAATTGAATAGAAAATCAACTAATAATAAGAATAATTAACTAAAGAGAAAAACCGAGGAGTTTCAAAAGAAAGGGAGAAAACAGAAGAAGCAATGAACAAAATAGTCGGAAATTTAGATAAGAATCAAATGAAAAAAGATGAGAACATAAGAAAGATAAGTAAAAAGCAAGAAAAGAATGAAAGTAAGAAATCAAAGAAAGGAAATGTAAGAAAGAGTTTTTCTTTTCGATTACCATTTAATTTAGAAATCGACTGTATTAATGTTTCATAGACTGATTGCAAAAAAAAAAGAAATAGGCACGAAAGCGA
This sequence comes from Sepioteuthis lessoniana, assembly GCA_963585895.1. Lineage (NCBI taxonomy): Eukaryota > Metazoa > Mollusca > Cephalopoda > Myopsida > Loliginidae > Sepioteuthis > Sepioteuthis lessoniana. The sequence goes on along the minus strand of OY757906.1, from coordinate 77,865,080 downwards.
AAGAGAGGAAGAAGAAGAAGAAGAAGAAGAAGAAGAAGAAGAAGAAGAAGAAGAAGAAGAAGAAGAAGAAGAAGAAGAAAGAAATATATTAATAGACACATACACTAGTGGTCAACTGCAAAACTAAACGGGGGAGAAAGTTTGCGAAAAAAAAAAAAAGGGAAGAAAAAGAAATATTAAATAAAGAAAAGAAGAGAGCTTGTATAAATGCTAAAAAGAGTAATGAAAAGGATACCGAGGAAAAAAATAAAGATTTGAAAACAACGTGAAAAGATGCGAAAAAGTCGGAAAAATTAAGACAAGGAAAAAAGAAATCTGAGAGAAGAGAGGAAAAAGAACGGAGAGAAAGAAATTGGGATGTTTCTGAGAAAGAGCTAAGACCTTTAAATTGCTTTTCGAGGGGGTTTGGTTGGATCCGTGTATATGGAATTCTTCCAAACGCAACGGGCTTTGAAATTGGATGAACCAACAAAGGCGACTTGGAAACTATCAGGGGAAATGTGTTCGGAAAAGCTGTGATCCACGTGTAGCCAAACTGAATGGATTTTCCTTGCCTACCTCAAGTCCCTGGCCGAGGCACTCGTGTTCAGATTGTAAAAGTTTTACCTCGTTTCGTTTTATAAAGGAACAGCACTGACAATGATTACATGAGGGGGTTAGACGTAACCCTTGGGAAAGGAAGAGAGCATGCTGGATTAAATAATTAAAGATGCTTTGGAAGAGAAGGTTAGAGCCCTGGGGATTAAGACAGGGGGATCGCATGGAAACTTAGAAACTCATGGAGAAAAAAGGCCAAAGAAAATGAGCTCGTAAGGATGTTAAGGAGATAGAGAAAGCATATCTTAAAGAGCATAATGTGGTAAGCAGGGGAAAAAAGTAAGGGAGAAATGGAGCAGAAAATAACAACAAATTCTCTTCAGACTCATAATCATTAAGATAAAAAAAAACGGCATGTACGTTATGGTCTACAGCTTAGCTTAGTTACTGATTTCTTACTGGTATCAAAAGTCGATTTTTGAACCCAGATATTCTTCTGTATATCTTGCTCATTGACCTTATGCCATCTTAAACTAAGCTTTGAAAATTTCGAGACTAGTTATATGACGTGTTCTGCTTCGTAGCTGAAATAGTGCAGAATGTCAGTGTTCAAACCCATTAGAACAGAGATTTTTTCTTCAATTTCTCCCATTGGCCTTGTGCCCTTCTAATCTAAGCTTGGTAAATATCTAGACTAGTTATGTAAAGTTTACTTCTTCATGGGTTAAATACTTACGTATATCTTTCATGTGCTGAAGGGTGGTATTCGGTCATAGGTAACATAATTCCTGACTCTTCAATATACACATTGAGTATTTGCCACGATGATATAGTAATATATTAGTGACCCGCTTTCAAATCTATCAGTTAAAACTAACATTTCAAAAAGTCAATTTTTAGGTAGACAGGAGATTATTAACTGGAAGGATGGCATTACAAAATGTTCCTATAAATTCGTTCTAACTTATATCTATGGGCCAATATAAAGTCCAAAAATTATTTCTGTGGTCCATGAATATCAAACGAAAAGCTAAGGGATCATATATCACAGCATTACTTTTTAACAATATTATGGAAATCATAGAAGTGTTCTGAATTGTTAGCACTTGAAATAACGAATACAGATCAACTTTTAATCTGATTTTTTTTTTTTTTTGCTCAATACATAGAACTGGCGGTGAGGGTGTCCTCGTGGTGTAATAGTTAAAACGCTGGACTGTGGAATCTTAGTAATCGAGTTTGAACTCCAGATGCGCTATTACGTTTACTTTAAGATAGATACCCTCAGGAAAGGCATGAACCCTTTTCCTCCCATCTATGGGTTAAATAGCACCGCTACTGTTCTTCTAGAAGGATTGATTTGGCATTGAATAACCCAATAAGGTTGATGTGCCATTAAATAACAAAACAAAGACAAAACAAAAACAGATCTGCGCATGACACTAAATTGCACTGCGTGATGAATCTCCAATTCTTAAACTTTAGGGAGAATTGAGAACAACTTCATGGCTATAACTTCCGATTCCATTCTGACCTGGAGTGGTAGTACCTGTTAGGCTTCCATCTTTGTATCAAATAGATCTGATCGAAAATTTTTATCAAACTGGAATACTAGATAGCCTATAAGTGCGAATAAATTATATATATCTATATCTATCTATCTATCTATATATATATATATATATATATATAAAGAAAAATCTGATTAATATAATTTGTCTGATGCCTACTATAATCACAATATAAATGCCATATACTACCTGATATAAAATGAAAGAAACGCAAAAAATTATGTCAACTGAAACAAAAATATCCCGAGTATTAAGATGGAGTATTTAACGGGCCAGGGGCATGTTTTAATCAAAGTAAGGATTAAGCTAAAAATACTCGAGAATTTTTATAGAAAGGGACTTATTAGAGATTCACAATAATTACCTAACTGGCAAATATAGAAATTACTAAGAATCGATTATTATTTCTTATTAAAAATGTAACTATAAAAATCAATCAAAAAGTGATTTTAACCTTTAGAAAAATATGCATCCATAAAAATCAATTCCAATTTTTTTTTAAATTATAATCTTCAACTCCACATACGATATTTGCCTTTACTTCATTGAAGATACTTACGATATTGATCAGGGAGATGGATATCGACATCTGCAAGTTGGAAAGCCAAAGATACTTGGATTTTAACATTTCTTGTGGACGGTTATGCAGTCAAAACAAATATCATTAGATATTATTCATTACCAAACTCAAGAGTATTGAAACTTAGTCACCAAAAATATGAATATAAAGCGACGCTAAAATAAGTATATTATATTTTTATGAGATTATGAAATAAACTTGATAAAACAGTTTCAAAACAATAGAATTTGATAACAATAAGTATATATGCTTTGATTTCATTCTTGATTTAGAAGAGTGGTAATATATATAGAGAGACAAATGAAAAAAACAGTTTCTTGGTATCATTATGAATTTTTTCAGGTTCTTATAAATCTTTATAAAATAAATTATAGACTTTATAAAAACCATATTCAGATGAAATATTTAAAATTATAATTAGATGTCATCATATTACTTCCGGCGAGAAGTCATATTGGATATTCCTACACCTTGGATTTCCTTCTTGGATCATATAAAGAAAAAAATATACATGTGTGTGTTTGTGAATGTGAGTGTGTTTGTGTGTGCTTGTTTATATATATATATATATATATATATATATATATATATATATATATATATATGTATGTATATATATACATATATATCTTTCTTCCTTTCGAAAACGCCAATCGCAAGCATCGTATATCAATGGGCAGTCATCAGTGAATTCAGCTGTCTCTTTCGATCATAGTTTTTGTATTCGTTATGTGCATTTCATCCTACATCTGTGCATCGTTACAATGAGACATCACCCAAAATTCCATCTGCTTACACAACATATTACCGTGTTGTTCTTTATACAGCACGACGCTAATTCATAGCGGTCACAGCGGAAAAAAAGAAAAGAAAACCGAATGGGCAGGCTGGCGCGTCATTCGGTCAGGCAGGCGACCGCTCCATCTCCAAATAATTGTAGACAAGCCATTAGCTGGACAAAAAAAAAGGACTTTAAAAAAATATATATTAAAAAAAATGCAGGAACAAGCATGTGAGAGAAAAAGAAGTAGAAAATTATCAATTAATTATATTGTTGTCAAGATTTCCTAAGAACAGCTGGTTAGACAAGTTGGCTTCTGTTGATATGCCTAGTTCAGTAAACAAAAAAAGAACAAACAAAAAAAAAACAAAAAACAAGGTAACAAAAAAATCACCTGAAAAAGAAATGGATGTATATTGTAAGAGTAATCATTGACTAGAGGAAGACAGACGTTCAGGACGATGAACAGGAAATACACACGCAGACGCACAATCATACACGCACAGACGTATACGTGCGTACATACGCTTACATGAAGAAGAAAATTTGATCATTAGAAGAGTACTTACTCTAACACTGAAACCAATAATATATATATATATATATATATATATATATATATATGTATATATATATATATGTATATATATATATATATATATATATATATATATATATATATATTTACTGATCTAATATCCATGTAGGCTTCCTGATGATCCGTTAAGGTGAAACTTTAGTAGAAGATTTTCGACTCGCGATTTAAGTTAATTCTCTCTCTCTCTCTCTCTCTCTATATATATATATATATATATATACGTGTGTGTGGGGGGGGTGATTGAAAAGTAACGCCTATATAACTGGGTCTTGTTTTTTTATCAAATATATATATATATATATATATATATATATATATATATATATATAATATTAAAAGAAAACACCAAAGTGTCAAATTATTTAGTTTTTTATATATATATATATATATATATATTTATCAGCTTATATATATATATATATATATATATATATATATATATATATATATATATATATATATAAAAGCTGAAATATATTAGAATCTCATCATTTATTAGAGTCACCTAATCTCATCACAATATTCAAAAATTAACTAAGCTATAATCATCAGATTGAACTTCATACTGCCCTTCTGACCAGCATTTGAGCACTTTTTCAAAATGTTTCAACCGATTAACTTATTCTCCTCACTTCAACATATATATATATATATATATATATATATATATATATATATATATATATATACTATATATATATATATATATATATATATGATTCCACACGGGGAAGCAGGTGACATAAAATCGGTTTCCCTGCAGGAAACAAGACTCAAGCGGGGTGACTTATCTTTGATGACACGTAGCAAGTGTCATTATATTGAGGAAAACTGGATGAGAAAGGAGAGAAAAAAACAGAAAAAAACTGGAAGTAAAAAGAGAAAATAGAGAAAAACTGGTTGTAAAAACAGAAAAGGAAATAGAGAAAAACTGGAAGTAAAAAGAGAAAAGTAAATAGAGAAAAGTTAAAAGAAAAAACTGAAAGTAAAAAGAGAAAAGTAAATAGAGAAAAGTTAAAAGAAAAAACTGAAAGTAAAAAGAGAAAAGTAAATAGAGAAAAACTGAGAGTGAAAAAAAGGAAAGTAAATAGAGTAAAAGTTGAAGTAATAATTGAAAAGTAAAAAAAAGTAAAAAAGAAAATTAAATTGAGAAAATTAAATATAGAAAAACTGTAAGTAAATTGAGAAAAGTAAACAGTGATATACTGGAAATAAGAAGATACAAGTAAGAAACTGTAAGAAAAAAGATTGTTACTACAACCTTCTAAGTGAATAAATCAGCATTCAAGATCCTGTTTACACACACACACACACTTATATATATATATATATATATATATATATATATATATATATATATATATATATATATATACAACCCTTTCACATGAGCTGGATTAGATGCAAAGTTTTACAGGTTTGAATTTACATTTTTCCTTTTCCCAGAGGGAGGAAGAAAAGTTGGATTTTTCATATTTTCCAAGGATATTAGCGCTTTGCGAAATACCAACAGCCTTATCCAGGTTTGAACTTGGGCTGCCTTGTCTATTTTCTATTTTTAAAAAACCCATCAACTCTCGAGTACCTCATATACATACATATTCATTGGGTGGAAATAATAAGTACTATCTCAAAGAGTTATCCTTCAAAGTAGGACCTGTCCCTCGTCTAAAGAATGTTCAGGTTTATGGCTGTAGGCGCGAAGGACTTATCTTAAGGGGGAATGCCGATAAGGCTAGAAAGGTTTTTGCTTTTAAGCTTTGGTTAACGTCCCCTAAAGATAATATCACCTTTTGAAATGAATTTGGTAAAAGTTGGTAAATTTAGCCTGAACATCAAATTTCCACTGTCTCCATCAAACCAATCTTTCTAAACAATTGCGCGTGAATTATTGGGACAAAAGAACGTACCACTTCGTTTGCTCTGCTCAACATTTCTAATCGTTTGGTACTCTAAAAAACAGCAGTTGTGCGGCCACTAGCCTCCCATCTTATAAACTATCCAAGACGAACAAGATGTTGGACACTTATCGGGAAGTACAGGCGAATTCATTAGTAACATTCCTCAATGGGCTCTTGCACATGAACACACTAGTGGTGATCAACCAGCAAGGACTTACATGCATTACCTCTGAGTGGACACTCGATGCAGGATAGTGGATCTACCAGAAGCAATGTCCGATCGAGATGGATGGGGAGAGAGAGTTAGAGCATGGAGAGCTTCCTTGTTTTATACTGTACATAATTAGAGACTATAATTGCTAAACTACGACCTTCAGCATGAAATAATCCATCAAGGTTTGAGTTGTCATAAAAGAACATATTCTCTCTCAAAAGCTATTTACCCATAAAAAGGAAAGAAGAAACAGATTTGTGCCTTTCCCAAGGGAATTGGACTGAAGTGAAACGCCGACAGTTTTGTCTTAGATTTGAACTCGCATCCTCGAATCTATTTCCTAAGCATCCTTCTTCACGCGGCTGATTCAGCACAAGTCTTCTCTACTTGCGTTTAGAAAAACAAGTCCGACGTTTTGGTCAATGGTTGAAATGTGTCACCAATCTTTTTACTTCCCAGTTAGTTGTGTCCCCCAGCATTAAAGAAGGTTTTACTCGCATTTACACAAAACTGGTGTACAAACACTTCATTCGTTAGGTGGTAGACCTCCTAATACTACAATAAATACGCCAATTATGTTGTTCATTTGTCATCCAATTAATGGAAGAATATTAAATATATATATATATATATATATATATATAACTAGTGCAGGCGTGGAATGCTATTGACTGTTTATTGATCATATGGAAGTATGATCTATCCGATAAAATAAAACAGAATTTTTTTAAAGCTGTTGCTGAGTCAATACTTCTGAAAAGTCGCAAACAAAAAGCATGGAGAAAAAGCAAGATAGGAACTACACCAAAATGCTACTTGCTGTTTTAAACGAATTCTGGAAGCAAGACCCGACAAAACGGCAGCTGTATGACCACTTACCTTCAACCTCAAAAACTATCCAAGTAAAACGAACTAGATACGCGGGGCCCCGCTGGAGAAGCAAGGAGTGAGGTTATTCTGTGGACCTCTTTTCATGGATGCTCCAGTGTTGACCAACCAGCAAGAACTTATTTACATCAGCTGTGTGCAGAAAATGGATGCAGTTTGGAGGAACTGCCGGGAGCAATGGATGATAGGGACAGATTGGGAGATCCGTGCAGTCATCATGACTTGATGATGATATAAAAGAAATAAAAATCAGATTGACATATTTTACCACAGGTCTAGTGTCATTACAATATAAAGGTTTTTAATGCCAGAAAGGAATAGATTTACCATGGCTGGACAAGAATTGGTTATGTCACCGAAATATTTTTAAACTGTAGGAGCCGCAAAGACTAATAGTTTCCCCAGAAATCAGCTGGTTTACGACTTTCTGGATGCAAGATATTTCTCTTGTCACGGTAAGACTCACCGACCCAAACACATGGAATTCCAGTTTTTCTTTTATAATCTGTCCGTTAATAATTTATCAAAATACGATTGGTTTTTGAAGCAAGAGAGAGAAGGAGATAAGTTGACATGTAGATATATCTCGTAGCTCGTCTCTATTACCAACAAGACTCTTCAATTTGTGAGGTCAAAACTTTCTGATTATGCAAGTTAACGTTCAGATACCCTCTCTTTCTCTCAAACACACGCTTTGCCGGTCCTCAACCCTTTCTGACATTCGAATACTCTCTGAATACCGAGGGGTACCCCCTTACAAATTATGAATACCTTCGCCGAAATTTTCAGACCGTTCAGCATGAACTTCAAATGATAGCCACTAAGCTGTCTGGAATTGGTTATTATTTTATCGGTGTAAGTGTCGACTGGTTTTTTAGTCTCTTTATTTAAACTAAACAGCACCACCTATTCCTTAACATAATGAAACATCGATATTAGAATGTAAGAGAGTAATAAATTATATAAACCCTATGAAACAAAACAATTCCGAGCAAATATTAAAAGTCTTTGACGCGTCGGGGACATATGGTAATCTATATTTCCATTAATCCAAAAATAATAGTAATTCTATTGAGAGAAGAACTTGTTAGGGATATCCTATTATAATCTAGCCCACTCGGCTGGGGCCGTAGAATACACCGATTGCATCTCTGTAGAAGGGTAAGATCCCCTCAACGAGTATCCCGAATATGACACAAAACAATCTGATGAAGAGGGTCCAGTATACTGGAGCTTTGCGGAATGCGGAGTACCCTTTCATTGCCATTGCTCCCAGGTCTACTCTGGCCTCGAGTGGACACATTTAACTGTGTGAAAATGAATGAGCTTAGGTTCGTTTAGAAATGTTATCAAGAAAATGTTTACAAATTATATATATTTGATATATATGTATAAAGAAGATGTAGCACTAAATAACCTAAAATGGTTTATTTGCCATAAAACCAAACCAAACCAAACACAAACGCAAACACACATATATATGTGTATGTATGCAACTGATAGGGTCCTATATACGGGTCAAATAGAACTATAATATGTACTTATGCTAAACTGAATTGTTTGAAATAGAACTGTTTATATGTATAAAAATGGATTTGGCATTAAATAACCTAGAATGATTTATATACCATAAAACCAAACCAAACCAAACCAATTATAATCTAATTTGTAACTATGGCCATTACGAGGCAATGGACACGGTTCCTTGATTTCTAATCTTGGGCTTGGCTATTTGCACTTCACATAGCACTAATGTACATGGGAAAGGTGTGCATCGAATTGTTTACCTTTCAGCAATTAGGGAAAAGTAACGTAATCTGGGCTTTTAACCTTGATATGGAAACCGGTCTAGGAGAATAAAAAAAAAATTACGAATTGAAACCGATTAAACTACGCGTAAAATTTGACCTTACATCATCTTCTGCTCACCGTGGTAGTGATGGTGGGGGAAATCGATATAACTATTTCTAGGAATCGATTTTTTTATTTCTTATTGATCAAAGAGTAAAGAAATTATACCCGTATAAATCAGTCAGAAAATAGTTTTAACCTTTATTAAAATACTCATCAGCAAAACTAAAAAAGAATAATGATGCTCTGAAAATCGATAATTCAGATAATATTCGAATGTTTTATTCCATGTATTTTTTTCGAAATGATTTTCTTGTACTTCATAAACATCAATTGCCATAACTTCTTAGAAAACACTTGCCATGCTGATCTGGGAACTGAATATCAGCATCAGTTGGTTACAAAGTCAGAGTTAGGAGAAGCTGATGAATTCTTCTCGGTGGTTAGACAGTCAAAACGGATATCATTAGTAACTATTCTTTACCAAACTCCACAGAACTGAAACTCTGTAACCAAAAATATGAATATGTAGCTATCCTAAGATAAATACACCATTGTATATTCTGATGTAATTAATGAATTTATTTTCGTCAAAAAGTTTCAACTCGCTAGAATTTGATGACTAATAATACGTATAAACTTTAAATAGCTTAATAGAAAACTAAAAGAGTGATAAACACACACACACACACACACACACACACACACACACACACACACACACACACATTGGCCTAGTCGGTTGGGGCTGTAGAATATACCGGCTGCATGTCTCCAGATGCGTAAAACGCCACCAACGAGTGTCATGCACATGACACTAAACTGTCTAATGGTGAGGTTCCAGTAATACTAAAGATTTAGGGAATGCGTGGTACCTTTTCATTGCCATCCTTCCCTAGTCCTCTCTGGCCCGGAAAGGTAACGCCTGATAGGGTCCTATCTATGGGTCAAATGGAACTGTTTGACATTTAAACTCTGTGCAAACAAATGACATATTCTAAACTGAATTGTTTAGAATTGAACTATTTGATCATTTAACTGTGTGTAAACAAATAACTGATGTTTAATTGAATTGTTAGTGATACATCAATGGATGAGCTTAGGTTCGTTTAGAAATGTTATCAAGAAAATGTTCACAAATTATATATATTCAATATATATATGTATAAAGAAGACGTAGCAGTAAATAACCTAAAATGGTTTATTTGCCATAAAACCAAACCAAACCAAACACATACACAAACACACATATATATGTGTATATATATGTGTGTGTGTGTGTGTGTACGTGTGTGTGAGTATAAATTTAACGTTACAAGCGGAAATCAGACCTAACCGATAAAATGAAACGCAGTTTCTTCCAGGCAGCGGTCGCATCGATACTGCTATATGGATGCACTACATGGACTCTAACAAAACGGCTGGAGAAGAAGCTAGACAGCAATTACACAAGAATGCTGCGAGCAATCTTGAACAAATCCTGGCGGCAGCACCCCACAAGACACCAACTGTACGGCCACCTCTCTCTTATCACGAAAACTATTCAAGTTAGACGAACCAGACATGCAGGACACTGCTGGAGAAGCAGGGACGAACTCATAAGTGATGTACTCTTATGGACCCACACATATGGCCGAGCAAAAGCAGGACGACCAGCACGAACATACATTCAGCAACTATGTGAGGGTACGGGATGTAGTCCACAAGACCTGCCAGAGGTGATGAATGATAGAGAAAAGTGACGAGAGAGGGTCAGGGATATCCGTGCTACTAGCACGACATGATGATGATGATGATTTCAAGTATAAAATACGATGATATTAAAACAGGATAAAATTCATAACTTGGAGTTTTCCCTTTCTAATCCGCCTGATTTTATCAGATTAGAACAAAATCAGAAAGGTCAAATACTAAATCCCCTGAGTATCAAAAACTTGAAACTCTTGAGTTTTAATACTTTTTTAGCATAATTCTATTTTATGCTTGATATATATATATAGATGTGTGTGTGTGTGTAAAGAAATAGAGATAGATAAAGTAAGATTTAATGTATATATGCGATATTCCCAAGAGAGAGAAGAAACTTTAAAGCAGCACTCCAATAAAATGTTTTAACGTGGTCACAGTTGAAATGTATAGAAAGGTCACTCCTCTTTTTTGATTAGTTATTCTTATTTATTAGTGAAACATTTCTTTCAGAACAAAAGATATGAAGATTTTGTTATTTCACGTAGAATATATTCTACCATACGAACCAGACATTCAGGACACTACTAGAGAAGCAGGGACGAACTCATAAGGAATGTACTCCCATGGACCCCCACATATGGCCGAGAAAAAGCAGGACGACCAGCTCGAACATACATATAGCAGCTATGTAAAGATACGGGATGTAGCCCTGAAGACCTGCCGAAGGCGATGAACGATAGGGGGAAAAGGCGAGAGAGGATCAGGGATATCCGTGCTAGCGGCACGACATGATGATGATATCCTACCATGATTAGTTATTGTTTATTGCGAAAATCTACTGCTTATGATAAAAATATATGAACAAGTCAGACCAGAAAATGAGTACAATTCCTTTATATACACAGTATATCCGCTATAGAATTGAAACATTTAAACAACAACCAGAATATAATAAGGTATTACGCTTTCTAGGAAGATTAACATTAAAAATATTCTACTTAATACAATACAGGTTTAAAAGGTTACAATAACAAAAAACATATCTCAAGCATTTTTTTAATAAGAAATTTCAGCATCGTATATGTTGGTTATAAATAATACCTAATGATTTAAGTGATTGAATAATGTTCCATCAACAGTTGTACAGCCACCCACCACCCATCTCGAAAACTCTCCAAATTAGACGAACAAGACATACTGGACATTGCTGGAGAATTAAGGACGAACCCGTAAGCGATGTTCTCCTTTGGACCCCCTCACACCGACGAGCAAGTGTTGGATGACCAGCTAGTACTAATCTACGAGAACTCTGTACGGACATAGAATATAGTCTGGAAGACCTACCGGAAGCGATGAACGATAGAGACAAATGGCAAGAGAGGATCAGGAAAATCCGTGCTGGCAGCACGATATGATATGATATATATATATATATATATATATATATAATGAAACCGGATAGGCCTAAACCCTCTTCCTCCACCCCTTCCACTTTCTTTTCCCGATTTCTTTTTCTTTAAGCTCAATTGATTCCCCTTCCATATGATCAAAAATCTCTAAGGAAACCTGATACATTTGACTCCATCACTATAAACACAGTCACAGTCAACCCCACCTATATCACTTAAACCTACATCTACTTCCCTCTCCATTTCTCCCCATATTTGCCGCTTATCTTTAGACTCTCTCCCTCCCTCTTTCTTACCTTTATTTTCTCCTCTATCTTATCTATTTCCTCGTTTGCTTAAATGTAGAAAAACTAAACAAAAAAATGTTTAGTCTGATGAAGTTCTTGGAATAAAAAAAAAAAATGAAATATCATTACTGCTAAACTGTCGTAAGTATTTGAATTATTCATCTTTCCGCTTAATGTTACCATGTATATATATTGTGGAATAGGAAATATCAAAGATTTCTCAAACAGTAGATGTCAGCAAATATATTTCATTAATCATTGTTATACTATATTTAAAATTAATTTTCTCAAATATGATTTACAGTCAAATACCAATAAAATGGTGTCTTGATAGTTTGTTTTGTTTTTTAGAATATTTAATTTTTTTGAATTTGTATCTTTATGTGTTCTTTATCAAAATTATTTTGTGGGGATGAAAAACGATAAAATAGAAATTTAATATTTAAAAAGGTTTTATTAAACGTTTTTTTTTTAAATTTTTAAAAATTTTCAATTGGTTTTATTTTGCTTGATTTCGTTTCTTTTCGAAATTACCCCGTATGCGTCACCTGTTGGTACGAAAACAAAGTGGGAAGAAGTTAACAAAGCTTCGAATATTTCCAAACATGATAGCAGCAAGCCGAGTAGCCGAGTAAGAGAAAAAAGTTAGTAAAAAAATTATAGAACAAGGGAAAAGAAGGTGTAACTCAACGATTAACATACAAAACAACGACTATTTCAGACAAGAACAAACATTTATTCCTCTACAAAGAGTTTATTTCGAAAGAAAGAAATTTAAAAAATACATTTATAGTGTCATTGCAAAAGATTCGCTGTGCATGGTTTAGAAAAAAAAACAACATTTGATGTTACAAAAATAAAAAAAAGATATAAAGGAAAGAATTGGAAAGTCAAATAGACTTACTAAACATCGTACCGAAACGAACAAAGGCAGTACATATTCTTATAGGTATATAGTTTAAGTATTCCTAAAAATAATAGTAAATTTTCGAACTGTTATATCTTAATATGGTAACGGCTTTTGATGATGCCCGAGAGATTAAATGCGTTTAACCAGCATGTGAGCTGAGTTAAATAAGAAAACTAACGATCCGGAATTACGGATGCATGCAGATCGATTATCTGAATTCAAAGTTCTCTTTTCTTTTTTCTGTCTTTTGTTTCCAATTTTAGGCGCTAGTCTTTCCCAGTTTGATACAATTTTTTCCTTTTCTTTTTTCTTTTTCCTACTTCAAATTTCTGGCGCAAAGGCACTCACAGGTTGATATAAATATATTTTTACTTTCAGTAGCTCTATCTTTTTCCACAACTCTTAAACAAATTTAAGGACGGTGCTCTGAGAAATTTAACGTTTATCGTTAAATTTCTGCCACTGTCCTTTATTCTTAAAAAAAGTCTCCCATTGAGTAGAAAGAACTCCGTAACTTTTTTATTTCCTATGGAAATAAACCAATTGTAGGCTTCTCTTCTACCGCGGGGACCAATTAACTTTTACTCAGACTTGGGCCAGTGAAAAGCCTTGGTCGTTGTAAAAGCATAATTGATTAAAAAAACACACCCAGACTTTTAAATACTAACAAAGGGACTGCAACGGTCCAGCTTTAAAAATGAGTCAATCACATTCAAGCTAATTTTAATAGCCACTTTGTAAATTTTAAAATTTCTTTATTTAATGGCTTATCAAATTCATAATTTCTTTAATGACAATGCTTTCTTTGTAGAAGATCAATACTTGTACTATTTCATCTAAACCTGGGAGATAAAGGGATCCACATCTTTCCAGAGTGAGTAGCGCAAAAATGAAGTTAATAGCGTGACTGGAGATCGAACTCGCTTGCTATGATGTTGCACCCCAACACGTTTGCCACTACGCCACATGTATTCTGTACATAGGAATTACATGTTATATTTGAAAGAGAAATAAAACGCGAAAATTAATTTGGTGGGGTCTTTATATATTTATCGTGACATTTCACTCAGTCGGAGCTTCATCAGATAATGATTTTCAAAATAAGAAAGTATATATCCGTTATAGAACAGAAACTTTCAAACAAATATATATATATATATATATATATATATATATATATATATATATATTTATATATATATATATATATATATATATATATATATATATATATATATATATATATATATATATATATATAAATGAATAGGTCCACAAAGAGATTTAAAAAATTTTTAAAGATTATTTATTTAGTTCTTACATACGGTATGTTTCCAGTTTGTTTTAGTCTTCAGAGATCATTTAATGTTTTTTTTTTCAGGTCTGATATCAGTGGTTTTTCAGGTGTGATATTAGAGGTCACTGTTTCATATTAGATCCCTTTTAAGAGTTTGTTCTTTCGTGTCAGCTATTCACCTAGTTTCGGCTCTCCTGATTCATTTTTCTTGCTCCATATCAGAGGTATAGAGGTAACAATACTAAAAATTCCAACATAGCCATTTAGAATCTGTGTCTCTGGGATAAGCAGCAGCAGTTATGTGAGATCACAGTTACATTTTTACACACACACACACACACACACACACACACACACACACACACACACACACACACACACACACACACATATATATATATATATATATATATATTCTCAGATCTCTATATCTATATAATCATCATCTTCTTCAAGTCATAATGACAGCACGGAGTTCCTTCATTCTCTCTCACCATCCATACATTTCAATCGTCCTTTCTTGATAGGTCCTCTAGATAGAGTCCAGTGTCCGCCCAGAGCTGATGCATGTCCTTGCTTGTCGGCGAAGACTGGTGCTTTTATGTGTAGGATTCTCTCTCTCTCTCTGTCTCTCTCTCTATATATATATACGCGCACGCGCGTGTGTGTGGAGAAAGAGAGAGAGGGAGAGAGAGCGTGTGTGTGTGTGTGTGTGTTTGAGAGAGAGAGAGAGAGCGAGAGAGAGAGAGAGCGTGAGAGAGCAAGAGAGAGAGCGAGAGAGAGGTGAATAGCGTAGACAAAGAATTAACAGATCAGTGACTGTCATTTTCTCGACTATGTGATCATCAAACCAAAAGATAACAGACTGAAGATCGTATAGACTGACAGACAAAAAGCACCTTTGACCTTGTGTCAACGCTATTCTTATTTAGATCTTCATATGTTCTATCACCGAATGCAAGCATTCTTTTTATCAAAGTATAGCAATTTACATTAATAATTAGATACACACACTCACACACACACACTAGCAGATGTACCCAGTCCATAATAGGACTAAAAGGTTTTTATGAAGACCACTAAGTAAGATAGAAGGGAGAAGACAGGAGTAAGCAAAGAATCAAAAATATGTCTTTATGAGTAGTTAAAAGATTTCGTCTATTAATTCAAATGGAATTTTATTCTACGAATTGCATTTTTCAGTTTATATTTAAGATAGGATATAGAAATATGTAACGTTATGCTGGTGTAAGTTTTAAAACATTTTATGATTACCTAAATATTCATTCATTCATTGGTCTCCAGTTATTTTTACAATTAGTGCTTAGTTACAGAATAACTTTCAAGCTAATAATTTTTGAAAAAGCAACATATTTTTAATACAGGGTTTTTTACCCTCTAAAAACTTTACGATAAAAGAATATAAGAATTCACATATAACAATATTTTTGTTATATGATCTTTTAAAATTTTGTTTACATTTAAATTATCATTTTAAAAAAGGAACCCTAAACTCATCATTAGTTTAAAACATTTTTATAATTTTATTTTTCGAATGAAATTTTTTTATATGGCGAAAATTTTTATTCACTTCTTAATTGTCTGTTGAGCTACAGTGACAAAAATATATCTGTTTAGTTTATTCTATTTTTTACCCAATGAGAATGTAACAATAAAAACATTTGAAATTTTCGCGTACCAATTCAGATTGAAAATATTCATTTATTCTATATACACTTTCTTTAAAGAAAAGATTTGATTGACACAGATTAAAAATTAATATATTTTGTTCTCAGAAATACAAAAAGTATTCGTTTAAAAAGTGATTTTTTGAGTTATCAATATACAGTTGTATCATTTAATTTTGGTTATTCTTTTTTTTTTCATTTTTACCATTTAAAATTGTAACATTTAGATAACTGCAGTAAAAAAAGTAAAATTAAAAGTTTGTCCTTACAATTAAAAGAAATAAAAAGTCAAAAATGTAAAATTTTTCATATCAGAATTTTTTTTCTTTCTTTTTTTTTTTGTTTACTGTGAAAATATTATTTTAAAAAGTACGACTTGGTTTGAAACATTTTCATGATTCTTTTTTAGTTCTACATAAAAAAAAAATTTACAATTATTTCTAGATTACAAAACAATAATTTTCGAAAAAGCATTAAATTCAAGTTTGGCCCGTGGAATCCGTGTGATATTCAATTATAGCGGGCTTAAGAAGAACTGAAGAGCTCCTTTTTTTTTGGACTTTCTTACGAAGAACCGTGAAGTGTTCCGCAAATCGATTGTCGCTAAATTTTTTAATTATATCATTTAATCAGTAAAAATCTAATCTTTTAACTTTTCCCTATTATAAAGATATTAAAGTGTATACAGAATTTTAATTCTCATTGATATTTATTTTCTGACGCATCTATCTATCTATATATATATATATATAGGTACTCATGGTGTAATAGTTATCTTTGTAGAAAATCCGCACAACATCATTTGAGTTCAAATTCTGGACTTGACAGTTTGTATTTCACAAAGCGTTAATACCCTTGGGAAAGGTGT
>OY757906.1:77720511-77845511 GCA_963585895.1 Sepioteuthis lessoniana | reverse complement strand
GGCCAATTTCTTCACCAACTCAACCCAGACATAAGGAAAATAAAAAAGAAGTACTGAACGTCTTCACTTAAAGATTCTAGAAAGAAAATACTCTGCGTTCTTCAGTAGAACCTGCTCAATTATATATCTGACTGATAAAATGAAACGCAGTTTCTTCCGAGCAGCGGTCGTGTCGATACTGCTATATGAATGCACTACATGGACGCTCTGACTAAACGGATAGAGAAAAAGCTTGACGGCAACTACACAACAATGCTGTGAGCAATTTTGAACAAGTCCTGGAGGCAACACCCCACACAGCAGCTGTACGGCCACCTAACTCTCATCACGAAAACTATCAAAGTTAGACGAACCAGACATGCAGGACACTGATGGAGAAGCGGGGACGAGCTCATAAGGGATGTTCTCCTATGGCCCGCCCTCACATGGCTAAGCAAAAACAGGGAGATCAGCTCGAACCTACATACAGCAGCTCTGTGAGGATACAGGATGTAGTCCTGAAGACCTGCCAGAAGTGATGAACAATAGGGAGGAGTGGCGAGAAAGGGTCAGGGACATCTTTGCTGGTGGCACAAGATGATATATATATATTTTTACAAAGGAGATGGCCCCTTCTTATATATATATATATATATATTCTTGTACCAGAAATTTGATATATATATATATATATATATATATATATATTTCGTTGAACATAATAGATTTTTTGTCTACATATTTTTTTGTTGATCCTTTTATTTTTCCGTGTTGATTTTATAACATTCGGCGGAAATTGGTTGATGTATCTTCCATAATTATTTATTTCCCAAGTACTTTCTGCTCGACTTTGGGCCATCATGAGAATTACGAAAAATTCTCACCGAAAACACAACAATATTAGAACATCAAAATAACAAGCAAAAACAACAGGTTCTCGAAGCACTACATATTAGAAACATTCAACACAAACTTAACAGATTTAATTTTCAAACCAGTGGTAATGTACTCAAATGTCTTTAGCTACTGTCACTATTTATAGAAATAAATTTGAAAAATAAACGCCACACACTACAACGGCACAGATGCTCTTCTTCTTACAAAGTAGTAATGGACATACAAAAGTTACATAAATATGAAATAGATCCTCCCGTGATGATGGCCCAAAGTCGGACAGAAAGTACTTGAGAAATAAATAACTATGGAAGATACATCAACCAATTCCTGCCGAATATTATAAAATCAATACAGCAATATGAAAGGATCAACAAAAAATATGTAGACAAAAAATGTCTATTATGTTCCACGAAATATGTATTAATAAAGAAATGCTGCCAATATATATATATATATATATATATATAAGAAGGTACCATTTCAATTCTATGTCACAAGTCTCTGAAATTAGTGAACCAGTTCACATACGTCTACTGAACACTTTTGTAATATATGCATATTGCTTATAAAATGCATGAATTCATTTGTTTCCCTCTCAGTTCTAGGGGAATGGCATGGCAGTCTGAGTTCTTCACTCTTGGTTATGCCACCAGTCTAGGAGAAAAATGAATCGGAATATAAACCAACAGTATTTCATTTAAAAATTCGCCTTGCGTTCTATCACACACACACACACACACACGCACACACACACACACACACATATATATATATATATATATGATGGAACGGGGAAAAAGTAACCAAACCCCATTTGAATTTCATCTGACGAGCTTGAATAAGCAAAATAGATCTGTTATGCAAGTGAAATACGATGTCTAAATTTCTTGTCTTTTAGACAAATATATATATATATATATATATATATATATATATATATATATATATATATATATATATATATAATCTCATAAAGAAAAATTATTCATTTCTTATTTTGAAGATAAATTTACATTAATCTAAATATAGTCTAACCTAAACCAATTTTATTTAAATTTTGTACATAATCTTATTTATTTGAAACTATTACTTTTCATATTATTTTAGTCAACTTATTTTACTTTATAGGCAAACTTGTGACTGATAATGACTGTAAAACATATACTTTCGTGCTTTGAAATACATTTAATGACGATGTAAAGCATTTCATTTTTACTAGTAATTATTATAAGGAGATTTCAAAACATACATGAACGTTAGCAAACGTAATAATGTACAATTATTAAAGTAATTAATGAAAATCAAGTGTTTCTTTTTTTATTCTACAGTTTGATTTAAAACATTTGTTTAAACAATAAGGAAGATAAAATTAAACACAACAGCCGAATACACACATAATCCTTCAAGCTACACACATTCATACGGAGGTATGTTTCCGTACACTCAAAAGTGCGTACTCATACACGCACACCGATGTGTACATATAATGCTAGTAATATTTTAATGAATACCAGCTGCAGTGCCAACCACCAGACTATAATCAACTCGAGGATTTATTTGAAAAATGATTGCAACATGCAGAAAACAAAAGAAATAACAATTTATAATAAGGACAGTGATTATGATATTTTTTTTTTTTTGCCTTTCCATAAATTCTCTTGGTGCACCTGTCGTTTGAGAGACCGACACACAGACAGACCAAATGACTGTGATTCTGACTAACAGACAGACAGATATGCAGGCAGAAAGACTGACAGGCACTTTTGTGAATTTTTTTTTTTTTTCATAATTAGCATGGCCACCTTTTCTGTAATGAGAAAAGGGAATGAAAGATGTCGTTTTGTTAAATATTATCAGAGTTAAAAAAAACAAAAATTGCAAAATGGTAACGATTTTAATTTCTTTGGGTTAAAAATGTTTACATAAAAGGGCAATGTAAATTCCTGGCTTTTGTAGGAATGTTAAAAAAAGTTCCGAAAATCGTTAAATTGCCGTGGAGTAATTTTTAACAGATCAGTTAGGACTTGAAAGTGAGTTCAATCCTCACTGACTGTACCATATTTGTGGCTAGATACCAAATGTTTTTGTTGGTTGGTGATTTCACGGCATGTAAAACCTTTTTCTTTAACTATATGATTTCTTGCAACGATTATTTTTAAGAATAATCATTTATTTACTGAAAGGTAGATATAAGGATATCGTAGAAGAACACGTTAGCTTCTCTACCGCAGTAAGTCCTCACTTCTTATAGTTTCAAGTATTCCAAATAATAATAGTAAATTTTCAAGCAGTTATATCTATTATGAGTGTTTTATCAATCTTATCGAATACGAATAATTTTCGAACAGATCTATTTAACTAATAGATGGGATCCTAATAGGTATTGCCCAGTCGGCTGGGGCTGTAGAATACACCGACTGCATCTCTGCAGAGGAATAAGACTCCATCGCTTGAAATAGACCTGTTTTGACATCTAAACTGCGTACTTAAGCTAAACTGAATGTTTTTTTTTAAATATAAATGTAAACAATCTGATAGTGAGGTTCCCCTTACGCTGGAGCTTTAGAGAACGCTGAGTACCCCTTCATTGCTCCCGCTCACCGGTCCACTTTGGCTCAGAGTAATAAGGGTCCTATCTTTGGGTCAACTAGAACTAAACCATGGTTTCGAGAGTTTACTGTTTTGGGCAATTAAACTGCGTATTTATGTTAAATGAATTGCTTAAAATAGATCTGTTTTGACATTTAAAATGCATAATAAAGCTAAACTAAATTGCTTGAAATAGAACTGTTTTGACATCTAAACTGCGTACTTAAGCTAAACTGAATTATTTGAAATAAAACTCTTTTTACATTTAATTCTGTATATTGCACAGTCGGCTAGGGATCTAGAATACGCTGACTGCACTTCTGCAGAGGGGTAAGCCAACCCCACACACCCATTTAACGAGTGTCGTAGATATGATACTAAATAATCTGATGGTGAGATTCCACTAATGCTGGAGTTTGGGAGAGTACTCCTTCATTGCTATCACTCCCATGTCCACTTTGGCCCGGAGTAGTAACACCTGATAGGGCCCTATCAATGGGTCACATAGAACTAGACTTATGCTAAGCTGAATTGCTTGAAATAAAACTATTTTGATATTCAAATTGCGTACTAATGCCAAAATGAATTATTTAAAATTCAACTGTTTTGTCATTTAACTGTGTGTGGACAAAATCTATACTTATACTAAACTAAATTGTTTGAATTAGAAATGTTTGAATAAACTGAATAGCTTGAAATAGGAATGTATTTGACAATTAAACTGTGTACTCATATTAAACTGAATTGTTTGAAATAGAACTGATTATTTGTATAAAAATGGATTTGGCATTAAATAACCCACAAAGGTTGATGTGCCATAAAATTCAACCAACCAACCTAGCAGGTACCACTCTAGATCAAAGTGGACCTGGGAATAATGGCAATAAAGTCGTACTTGACACTCTCCATCACTCCAGAACTGGACCCTCACCATCAGATGCTATTTAGTGTCATACTCTGGACTTCCAATTTTTGTGGGAGAATTAGCTTCTTTCAAGGGACACAGCTTATTTTGGGCCCATTCGTTGCTATAACTCCACTTTATACTCTCTGAGTCAAATAGATCTGTTAGGATCACTTGATAGCATTTCGTAGCCCTTAGTGGGGAGATTTATATACATATTTTGGTATATATGCAGATATATGAGCCTTACACGATGATTGTTCAGTCTCATTCCAGGATCGGTCTGTTTCCACCTCCTCAATTCACTTCAGTTCATTCTTCACGTCGTCTCCTCTCCCGTCACCTCGTCTACAATAGATATCACCGTCACCCTCATGTTCCACAGTTTTTTTTTTTTTTTAATTTTCAGGCAAGTTGTCAATTATTTGTTCATCATTTCACTTGTTTTTTTCAGTTTGTGGTCCGCCGAAACGATAAAAATCCATAAGACGGCAAGTTCACTTTTTCTTTTCATTTTTTTTGGCGGGGCTAAATGGGTTTAGTCTTCTGTCTCGGACTAAATGATCCGTTTGTATCTTAATTTCTCAAAGAATTTATGCGTCTCATTTTAAGAACGGATTCTAATTTCTGCTGATAACATTTCTTAGTATGGCCAAAATTCAATGTTTTGCACAAATCCAAGTGGATCACTTTTCCTACCAAGACATGAATTTCTTTTGTGTTCGTTTCCTTTACTTTACTCATTTTAGAGTTTTTCACAGCAGCGTAAGCTGATGTTGTTCCCCTGGAGTCTGAGTGACATCAAGTCACCTCAAGTCTCCAGGATTCTTCTAAGTATTCTGACTGATCTCAACAATGCTGTAATTTGGATGGTCTTCACTTGTCCTCTGATTCTAAATCTTCCAGTCCCTTGACCAAACATTTGGAGATTGTTCCAAGCGCACCAATTACGATTGGTATCACCATCACCTTCTGGTTCCATAGATTTTTTAGTTCTCTGGCAAGGTCAAAGTACTTATCATCATCATCATTATTATTATTATTTACTTCTTCAGATTTTTTCACATCAGTTTTAGCTGATGGTCTTTCACAGGACTCTTCTCACTTTTCTGGCCGTTCTCAATAATGTAGTAGTTTGGATGGTCTCCACTCGTCCTCTTATTTCCAAGTCCTCCAGCCCCTTTATTAATTCTTTTGTGACTGTACCAAAAGCACCATTCACGATTCGTGTAATTGTCACTTTCATGTTCGCTAGTTGTTTCAATTCTCTTGCAAGGTCCAGGTACTTATCCTTATTTTCACTTTCTTTTAGCAAAGTCCTCAATTTTTCAAGTTCTCTTTGGAGAATTAGAAGCCTTAAGGAATCAGCACATATGTTAGTCAACAGAGACCTGTTGAGTAGACCAAGTATAGAGATGAACACAAAGTAGGAACTAATCATAAAAAATGTTTGATAAAAATTGGAACATGAGCTCAGGTAAAAAATCATACATACTAGTAGTAATCATAATGATGTGAGAACATGAAATTTATAAGTCATAAATTCACTCTGACCTGTTCAGCAGGACACAGCATAACAGTTAAACGGGAAGTGCCCGTAGTGTAATGGTTATCGTCGTAAGAAATGAACACGGCGACACGAGTTCAAATCCTGGACGAGACTGATTGCATTTCACATAGCACTAATACCCTTGGGAAAGGTATGAATCCAATTATTCTCCCTCCAGCTATGGGTAAATAGTAGGGCAACTAGTCTAAGAGAAGGAAAACTCTGAATTCAAACCTGTTAAACTCCGCATAAAAACTGACCTTGTGTCATATCCTGCCCGAGCGGAGGGGTTGAGTAAATATAATAACTGTTAAATGGCGTTGGTTCCCTAAGCTTATCAAGAGACAATCATCTGGAGGTTGCAGGTTCAATCTTGACTAGAGGCGAGTAACTATCCCGGAATACTTATCACTTATACCTGATTATGGCTCACGGAATCAGAAGTAGCGACTCCCGTGGATTAACTAAACGACGTGGTTCAGAGTCCTGTGTAAACTTACGAGTTCAAACAAACACCTGAAGAAGACCGGGGGACATATCAGCCGAAACGTTGTGAATATAACGATGAAGACAAAAGTCCGAAAACCCTCAATGATAATTCTCTTGTTTTTTTTTTTTGTGGATTTTAATAAGTTCCGGTCGTCAGGCCGAGATTAGGTGATCCGTTTGTATGTCAAAGTCTCATAGGAGTTTGTGTGTCTCATTCTCATGGACATATGCTTGGTTGTGCATATAATATTTGTTCCTATGGTCAAATTTAAATTTCTTGCTTATCTTCCAGTGGATCACCTTGCCCACTCAGTCGTGTCTAGTCTTATACTCCTGTGCCAGTTTGCTGCATTCACTTATTATGTGATTGATCATTTTGTCTCTATCACCACATAACCTACATTTACTATTTTGTTGTCTTATCTATTCTCATTTTGATATGATTATTTTTTATAGCGTTGTTATGTGCTGCTATTAGGAGAGATTCAGTTTCTCTCTTAAGGTTACTCTTTCCAGGTTTTCACGTGTAAGATGTAGCTTATTAGCCATTTAAAACGTCCAAATGTTTATTTTCCTTCTTCTTCTTCTTCTTCTTCTTCTTCTTCTTATTATTATTATTATTATTATTATTATTATTATTATTATTATTATTTACTCATTAGAGTTTTTCACATCAGCGTAAGCTGATGGTATTTCACTGGAGATTGAGTGACAGCAAGTCTCCACAAGTCTCCATGGCTTTTCTTAGTATTCTGGCCGTTTTCAATAATGCTGTTGTTTGGATGGTCTCCACTCGATCGCCAACTTCCAAATCTTCCAGGCCCTTTAATAATCCTTTAGTTACCGTGCCAAAGGCACCAATCATAATTGGTACATTTGTCACCTACATGTTCCATAGTTTTTTTTAATTCTCTAGCAAGGTCAAGGTACTTATCTCTCTTTTCACATTCTTTTAGTTTTATTCTGTGGCCTGCCGGGACAGCAAAGTCGACAGTTTTGCAGATTTTCTTTTTTTTTTTTTTTTGTTGATTATTATGAGATCTGGTCTTCGAGCCGAGATTAGGAGACCCGTTTGTATATCAAAGTCCCACAGGAGTTTGTGAGTGTCATTTTCTAGGACAGGTTCTGGGTTGTGCATATACCATTTGTTGGCATGGTCAAATTTAAATTTCTTGCACATTTCCCAGTGGATCACCTTGCCCACCCAGTCATGTCTAGCCTTGTACTCCTTCTGTGTCAATTTGCTGCATTCTCTTATTATGTGATTGATGGTGTCATCTCTGTCACCGCATAGTCTGCACTTGCTATTTTGTTGTGTCTTATCTATCCTCGCTTTGATATGATTGGTTCTTATGGCGCTGTTTTGTGCTGCCATTTGGAGAGATTCTGTTTCTCTCTTAAAGTTTCCTTTTATTAGCCATGTCTAGGTTTTGTCGTGCGAGATGTTGTTTATTAGTCGTTTAAAGCGCCCATGGAGTTGTTTTTCCTTCCATTTTTGTTTCCTAGTTTCCTAGTCTATTCTCTTTGGAGTGTTTTTTAGACCAGCGATGGCTCATGGTTTATCACAAGTGTTAGAGTGACAACAAGTCACCTCAAGTCTCATAGACTCTTCTAAATATTCTAGAGGATCTCAACAAAGCTGTGATTATTATTATTATTATTATTATTATTATTATTATTATTATTATTATTATTATTATTATTTATGAACCTCTTGGTATGAAAAACTCCTTGACGGTTTGACTTACCACCAAAATCAATTAAGCAATTATGAAAGACATGAAATAATCTCTTGTCCTCCAGTGCCACGTACTGATAAAATTGTAAACCTGACAGGGACCTTTTGCCTCGATATAGCAACCAGTTTAGGAGAAGGAAAAACGTCAATTCAAAACAGTTGAGATTGATTTGGATAAGTTACTCAAGTAAAAACAAAAAGAAAATCATCTGAAGACACTTATTTTAAACGTGATTAAAAAAGGGAAGTCTATTTTCTATCCCACTAAGTCCTTTTCAATAATGGATCAAGAAGCCATTGAAAATTAAGGAACATACTGTTCTTTTTCTTTATCATTCAGGACTATCGCTTGAAATTTGGGGCGGCGTCTCAAAAAAAGTCATGAGCGTTGCGACGTGTTATTTCATCATTTTCGTTGAAAATATTTGGAAAACAATCAACAAAATGACACAGGATTTAATGTAAGTTTACAGCTTCCTTAATGAATTAAATATTTTTTTCTTTCATTTTATTTGAATTTATGTTCTGACTTTTTTAATTGAGACCAGACATCTGTATTAATCAAAATGGCTGCTATGAAAACCTTGCACAACGAAATAAAGCAGAAAAAATACTCCTAATTAGGATAAAAATGCCGAGATTCTATTTTCAGCGGACTAATTACAAACTGTAATTGATATTTGTTCTAAAAAGAGTTGAAAGTGGCAAAATTTGTTTTTACACAAACTTAAGTATTGTTTTGACACATCTGGGTGTTATGGGATCATCACAGCAGAAAAAGTAGAAAACAGAATACAGATATTTCATTCGAGGATATTTTGGGAAGAGTACCCGTGGCGTAGTGGTTAACCTACTGGACTACGATATCATATTAAGCGAGTTCAAAATCTATTTGTTCTATTATGTTCGCTTTCGGGTTAATACTCTTGGGAAAGGTAAGAAATCCTTTATAAAAAATTTATGGAACATTCTGAGAAGGGTTGTCTAATTTGTTTGCGGTGTTGTAATATCAATTTCGTGATAATTATTCTA
This sequence comes from Sepioteuthis lessoniana, assembly GCA_963585895.1. Classification (NCBI taxonomy): domain Eukaryota; kingdom Metazoa; phylum Mollusca; class Cephalopoda; order Myopsida; family Loliginidae; genus Sepioteuthis; species Sepioteuthis lessoniana. The sequence continues at coordinate 77,836,334 of OY757906.1, read as the reverse complement.
AATCTTTTTTTGTTCGGTTTTGTTTTATTTTGTTTTTATTATAGCTTATTTAATGCCAAATCTTCTTCGTACATATATATTAAATGTATATGAGGAGGTGCCCGTGATGTAATGGTTATCGTCGCAGGAAATGGATACAGCGACACGAGTTCAAATCCTGGACGAGACTGATTGCATTTCACCTAGCACTAATACCCTTGGGAAAGGTATGAATCCAATTATTCTCCCTCCAGCTATGGGTAAATAGAAGGGAGACTAGTTTCTTCAGCCTTGGTGAGGCAACTAGTCTAGGAGAAGGAAAACTCTGAATTCAAACCTGTTAAACTCCGCTTAAAAAATTGACTTTGTGTCATATCCTGCCCGAGCGGAGGGTTTGGGTAAATATGATATATATTTAATGTATATGATTTGTAAACATTTTTGATAATATTTTTAAACGAGCCAAAGCTAATTTTTTTTTGCACACAGTCAAATGGTTTTTAACTATTGCTACATAACTGTAATAATTTAACTTTAGTCATTAGTTTGCACACATTTCAAGAGATATATATGATATGTTAGAGATTAGTTAGCAGGTAATTTCATTTTTAAATTGGTTAGAACTAATTTGTTTGCTCACAAATACTGCTAATTGTTTTTACGCTTTTAAATGGTTTCAAGTATTTCTATCTAACACTTATAATTCAACTGAACATTACTCATTCGTTTACACACTGTTAAATATTTCTAAGTATTGTTATGTTTCTCTATCAATTCAGTCCTAGGAACAGTCCTATTTGACTCATAGATTGGGCCTTTTCAGGTGCTATCACTCCGGGACAGAGTGGACCTTGGGGCGATGGTACTCTACATTCCCCGAATCTCCAAAGCTGGAGCCTCGCCATCACATTGATTAATGTCATATCTAGGACATTCGTTGGGTGGTGGTGGTGGGGTCTTACCCCTTATCAGAAAGTCAGTCAGTGTATTCTCCAGTCGCAGCCGACTTGGCTGTTTTTTGTATGCTTTTTACTCTACAGCCTGAGCTGATGGTCTTCTTCTTAAGCAAGTCTTCTCTTTTACGATTTTTCGGCTACTTAACTTCATTTGTTCATTAAGTGATTAATCGTTTCATCTCCATCTCAACATAATCAACACTTCCGATTCTTTTGTATATTATCAATTTTCGCCGTTATATTATGGATCCTTATGGCATCATTTTGTGCTTTTAGTAAAAGAGATTCAGGTTATCTCTTGACGTTTTACTTTCTTAACCAAGGTCATCAATAGTAAAAATATTAATAGTAATAATCATATGACAGGCAGACTATGTGTGTCTAGAAAAAAAAAAGAGGAATAGGATTCGCCAGCTTTTAAGATAGCGAGGATATTATACGCAGACTCAAACGCTACATTAAAAAGAGCAAAGAAAGACTACACCAGCCAATAAAAGCACTGGCAACATAAAGCCAAAAAGAGCAACAATAACTATGAAACAGAAATGGGAAGACAAAACTGTAGAGATATTTCCAGCGACAAACTGGTGAAATCTCACACGAGAAAATCTGGACATAGCAACAAAATGGAAATCTTATGAGAAAAAACTGTTTATCTTTATATAACAGCAAAAAATATCCTTTTTATCAATGCCAAAATCCAATAGACGCAATAGAATAGTAATTATAGGTTATGTAGTGATAGAGCCGAAATGATTCATCAGATAATGAGCGAATATAGAAAACTAGCACAAGAGGAGAAAAAGATTATACACGGCTGAGTGGGGAAGGTGAATCTACTAAGAACTGTGCAAACGATTGGATTTGACTAGCTGTATTGAATAATTCCTGGAGGCAACATCCGACAAAACAGTAACTTTACGGCAACCAACCACCCATCTCTAAACCCATTCAAATTAGATGAACCAGGCATGCAGGACACTGCTGGAGAAGTTAGGAAAAACTCATAAACGATGTTCTCCTGTGGACCCCATTCACACGGACGAGCAACGGTTGAACGACCAGCTAAAATCTACCGACGACAGCTCTGTACTGATACAAGATGTAGCCTGGAAGACCTGCCAGAAGCGATGGACGATAGAGAAGAGTGACGAGAGAGGGTCAGTGAATTCTATGCTAGCAGTGCGACATGATAATGTCACAATGGTATGTGCATAAATCAGAATCCGTCCAGGAGAATGAGGCATAGAATTCTCTGGGATTTTAAGACAGAATTAGACCACCTAAGCCCTGAAAGAAGACCAGACGTAAATATTATTAAAAACAAAAAAAGGCGAACTTGCGGTAATGTGGACTTTTTCGTGCCGACGGACCCCAGAGTAAAAATCAAAGAAAGCAAAAAGGGAGACAAGTACAGGGACGTTGCTAGAGAACTAAGAAAGATGTGGAACATGTGGGTGATGGTGATACCAATTGTAATTTGGAACAGTCAACAAAAGTTTCGAAAGGGAGTTGGAAATCGATGGACGAATCAAAACCATCCAAATTACAACATTATTGAAATCAGCCAGAATACTGAGAAGAGTACTGGAGACCCGAATGGACTTGTTATCAAACAGACTACTGTAAAAGATCATCACCTAATACTGGTGTGAAAAGCCTACTACTTCTAATAATAATAATAAAAGTACAAATAAACAATGCATCTTAGAGACATTAAAGGAAAAAATGGACAAAAGATAAAAAAAAATGTAATCCACTGTAATTTTAAAAACAATTCTACTCAAAGAGGATATAGGGAACAGATGAAGATCTTGACAGAATCCGCAAGGATTTAACAAGACAAAAACTTGCTGATCACACGGCGCTGATTTTAAAGTAAGGCTGGTTGTCTGACCTTGAGATATTAGAAATATAAGGGCTGGTGAATCGTGAAAAACATACTCAAAGAGAGCTTCCTAAACGAAACGAAATACAAAATATTGAAAATTTCAATCACCATTGAACCCATAAACACATCAATATCAAAACAAGAAAACAGAAAAAATGAGTAATGGATTCAAAAAGATCATGAGTGAATAGAAAACAACGTTACTTTTCCTAAGGAATCAAGAGTGGAAAAAGGGTAGTGACCGATAAAAAATAAAGTATTGCAACATAACCCACAAACTCAAAGAGTTAATTGATTTAGAAGCAATACTATTCACTGATAAAATTGGTATATCCCAAAGGAATCCGAACAGAAGTACGAAATCTGAATTGAAAAAGAGGCTATAAGTACAAATAAAGTAACTGCAACCATAAGCGACTCTATAAAGGAAGATGATACATACAGAAACCCAACGAAAAGAAAAGACCCAAAAAAGACAAGCGTCGACAAGTCTAAAAATTCAATTCAAAGATACTGGGAAAAGAAGAGAGACTAAAAAAATACTGGGACAGAGTCAAACAATACAAACTAAATGACATTCCAAAATAATGAACGAAAATTCAATCTGCACACAGAAAAATGCTGAATGGATGAATAAGATAAAAACAGTATCCTCAGAACTCATGGAAGATCATGAGGTGAACTTACACATGGACTCGCTCAGAGCAACAGCCAAGAAAATACGCTAGTAGAAAACACCAGACCATGAGGGCATACAATCGATACTAGCTTTAAAACCTCACTTCCATCCATGACACATGGACTCTGTAACGGTGTATGTAACAACCCGAATGAATGACGAAAGTAAAAACTACATTGATCCAGAAGGACACTACCATAAAAGGAACCATTCCAAGCAACCATAGACCGATAACCTGATTACATATGACGCAGAAAATTCTGATCGCATTGATAAAATAACTCGCTTCTATGCCACGAACTATTTCCAGAAGAACAAAAAAGATGAAGGGGGAACAAGAGGCAAATGAACTATTATATATTGACCTGCACTTCCTCAAAGAAGCAAAAACAAGGCGGAAAAATGTAACCAAGACATGGATTATCTGCTGAAAGGTCCCTGATAGAGGCAGCAAACTTAGATTATAGCGTCTGAAAATATAGAAAATACCGAAGTCGTAAACTTCACTACAAATGCTATGGAAAATTAGAGAGTGAAACTGTTAGTGGGACTCCCAACCTAGCAGAGGTAAAAATCCAATGAGACATCTTTCAGGGGGTTACGATGTCATCACAGCTATTCGTTATAAAAATGATAAGACCCAAACACATACGTAGGGAATATACTGATGGATACAAAATTTACTAAATCACAAGTAAAGATTAATTACCTTATGTAGATGCATGATATCAAGCAATTTATAAGAAATAAAAAAGACTCGTGGCTGATAAAAACTATATGAATATCCAGGAACAGGAATATACAGGAACAGAATTTGCCATTAAAGATATGTCATGCTTATATTGAAAAGTGAGAAAATAAAATCAGCGGAGCAATAGACCAACCAAATCAAGAATGCATCAGGATGTTTGGAGAAAAGGAAAATGACAAGTATTTGGGAATATTGAAAGCAGAGATAGACGAAGAAATTACGAAAGAGTATATCAGAAGAACGAGAAAATTTCTTGAAACCAAAGATACATTGCCAACCCAAAATTCATATTTAAACCACCGACAGGAACTGACCCTCCCATTGTTGTATAAAGGGAAGAAAGAACAACAATACTGATGCATAAAAATATAATCTGATTCCTTTCTCTTCATTTCATTTGCTAAAATGTACGAAATGGCAGAGTAATGGAGAGAATCGAAGACGGCTGCGATGTACACTCATGGCGAGATACGAATCCTCAGTGAACCCCCTTCTTCATAATTTGTTTTCGGGAGACAAGTACAGGGCCACCTCAAGGCATTGAATCATCTTAGTTTATTCTCGTTTCTCTACTTTCGTGAGTCTAGCATTCGGTCATATTACTTTACTGAATCGTCTTAGAATCATCACGCTTCTCTGATTTCGCGAGTTTGGTATAGCTCAGGCTTTTTTCTAGCTTTCAACCTTGGGCAGTTTGGCCTAAGGCCAGCGCCAAGAGTGGTATAAGGTCCTGTAACTCTTCTACCGGTTTTTTTCTTCGTTCTGCTGGTTCGAAATCTTCCTGGTTTATATAATTTCCTGGACGCTCATGAAATCCAGTAAGTCATACCTATCCCCTACGTATTGCGCGTGGACATGCCTCCGGTATTGCATGCCACCCACGCAACTTACGCGACAATTCTGCTGACGAACCAGTATCCTGTTTACTTTAGGAAACAGATCTACATCTTGTTATGCCACCTACACAGCTTACGTAGCATATCCGCTGGTGAATCATCTTGTTTACTTTAGGAAACAGGTGTACATCCTATTATGTAACCCTTGCAAATTATGCTGCATGTCAAAAGGATCTTCCCGATTAATATTTGACACAACACCACATCTTTCAGGTTTATACTGATAAAAAGGAGACGCCCTTATCGTAAAGGTTATCTTGGAGTTCAGTTCCTGGACGATGAATAAATAGTATAACAAACTTGTTACTTTTGCCTTGGTTTGGCAATTCACCTTGAATAAGAAAACTCTGAATTCAAACCAGTTTTGCTCTGCTTAAAAATTGTCCTTGTCTCGCTTCCTGTTCATAAAGAAGGGGTTGGGTAAATACATACTCTGAAAGGAAATAAAATTACAACACCCTAAATGTTTTTTAATTCATTCAAGTTTAAACATATGGTTAATATTGCTGCATTAGAGTAAATGATCCCATATGCAAATCAATTTGTGCACCGATTGTAAAGAAGTGATGTATTAACAGAATTCAGACCTCATATTATTACATTATATATAATCTGTAAGTCCTTAAAATAAAATATGTCAATACTTCTGAGATGTGGCTTCGTTATTCTTTACACATTGCGAACTGCTACACTCATCTTGGTTGATATACTCAGAAAATTTTGGTCTCAGTACTCTTCGGCATACTTCAGGTGTTTTTTGTCGAACAAAGTAACTTTTCTAAGATTTCTGAACTTAATCAATTGAATGGCAAGGCGTAAACTGTTCTTATTCCACCGTCAATGCCTCGTGGGTATTTTGCATCAGCCACTTTCGCCTTTTTCACAACTACTGTAGATGGGACCATGTATTAAATACACAACGTCCAGGTAATAGTAATTTACAAAGCTCTTTGCTTCGATGTGGCACAAGGCCGAATGAATGGGGCGCCCAGTGAGACTCGAACTCACTCGTGTAGGTTTGCTAGTCTAGCTTGCTAACCGTTACACTACCAGAGGTGCCCACAACGTCCAGGTAATAGCCTGCTTGCATATTCAACTTGACGTAAAGAAAGTGAAAAATCACATCATATTACTTTACTGTGGAATAATATCAATGACTGAGAGAAAGTAAATATAAACGTTATAGAGATTACTAAGCGCCTTGCTGTACACAAGGTATACTGACTGTTACTTTATAAACAGGGTCTCTGGTTTAAACCCACCACCTCTGGAAAAGATGAATGCTCGTACCATTGTTAAAGATACTTTCTCTTTTCTTACTAAATATTATCATGGTTACAAAGCCATGTTGGTTCTCTGTGCGAGTCGACTTTTTTTTTACTTCCTTATTTGTGCAGTCTCACCCGTCCACGTGTCACCCAGCGACTCTAATTAGTGCTAGATCAGTTTTCTGGATCTAAAAAACAGCGTAAGCAGGATACGAATTGATCTCGTCATGTGCAGATACCCACGAACAATGGAACGATCAGCAGATTGGAAGCAGAATCACCCCATGTTTGGTGAGGGGGGTGTACTTTCATAGTTATACATAGAAAGAGATAAAACGATTAGTCACATAGGGGCAAACTAGTTCAGAAAGCGTACAAACTTAGGCGTAACTGAATGAGGAATTTGATCCCCGGAGAATTTTGCAAAAAATGTGAATTGTGACCATACTACCAAATGGTATGTACACAAAAGAGAATCTGTCATAGAAAACGAGACGTATAAAATTATCGGGGATCCTGCGATACAACAGACCAACTAATCCTGGCCAAAAATAGACCTAGTGCCAATTAACAAAATAAGATAACGTCAAGTGGATTTTGGCGTTTTAGCAGAGCATGGGGTGAAAATAAAAGAAAGCGAACTGATAGCCTAATGCTTGGACCTGGACAGAGAAATAAAAATGCTGTAGAACATCCGAGTGTCAATAAGACTATTTGTAGTTGGTGCACTTGGAACTATCCCCAAAGGCTTAGAAATGGTGATTGGAACAGTTAAGAAATCGGAGGGAGAATCGATACCATTAACACTTCAGAAATGATGATATGAGTCAAAACACTCTGAAGAGCCGTAGAAATCTGAGAAGACTTGCTGTTACTCGGTGTCCTGAGAAAGTCCACCAAAAAACGCTGGTGGGAAAAACACGCTGGGAGTAAAATTATAACAAACATTGAAATAAAAAAAGCAAACATTATATAGTAAGTTAACAAACCAGAAAATTAATAGAAGGTTAAGGTAAAGGGTTAAAGATGATTTTACGAAGAAGGTTCTGGAAAGCCACAAAATTTGGGAAAATCTATTGGGACAAACATGCAAAAAATTTCAAGCGGAATCAACGTCTGGACTTTAAAAAGAATGAGATGAATAAGATATTTTGAATGACGAATTGGAACAAGAAATTTCTTCTTTTTTTTTTTTTGGCGTGGAATGGAAATCGACCGTTTGTTTTGCGAGATGACAACGCCCGTTCTCATGTTGCAAACGTGATGCACTAAATGAACTCAAATAGGAAGTTCTCTTATATTTAGACATTTTCTTCAGACGTGTTATCTTCGGGCTATCATTTGTTTCATTCTTTCTGACTTTTCATGCCTTACCAACTTCAAGATTTTAGAAAAATCTTCAATTGTTTATTAAATTAAAGAAAAAAATGTTTTTTTTATGATGAAATATACAATATGCATGTACGCACCAATATTGTATACCGTGATGAGATCAATCATAACTGTAATACAGTACATACACTAATACAAAACGCAGGCGGACTCTGTTGTTTCAGATACGAACAGGTTTATTAACTTCTGGCTTCGCACCACGGTGACACGAGGAGAGAGACACAATTCTTAAAAGTCTTGGCGAACCATACAATGCTGACTCCACTGCAACGCGCGGCGCATCTTGTCATGTTAAGATCTCTGTAGGTAGAGATTCGAACAACCCAACTCTCTCAATGGTCAAAATTCAACTCTCGCCTCAATGGTCCAATCTCAACTGACGTCTTTTCAAAATCTTCAAATTCTCAGGACCATCTCTTCTGGGTATGAAGTCATCCACACTCGAGCACCATTTCCTGTCTGGGGTTTATTATGACAAATGGTGATTGTCATATCCTTTGCGCGTGAGAGTAAAACTGCTCCCAATGACTCAAATAATTCAAAGCCTTACCAAACTGAATGATGAAATATAATAAACGAAAAATGATTAATATAAAAAAAATCATTCCTTAATTATATGACACCAACCACAAGTAGGATGCGACACAAGGTCAGTTTTTAGGCGAAGTTCAACAGGTTTGAAGGCAAAGTTTTCCTTCTTCTGGATCGGTTGCCATATTAAGATCAAAGCGCTAAGCTTACTCTACTATCTAACACTAGCTGGAGGGAAGCATACGTTTCCTAAAATTATTAGCACTGTGTTAAATGCAAACAGCCTCGTCCAGATTTGAACTTTAGTTATCGGGCCCATTTCTTACGATGACACTCAGTATACGACGAACGCCTTCACATGTATGTGTGCGTGAGAGAGAGAAAGAGGGAGAAATAGAAAGAGTCTGTCTGTCTGTCTGTCTGTCTGGATGAGTGTGTGTGTGTGTGTGTGTGTGTGTAAAACTGACCTGCTTGTTAAATAGAGCAGTATTAGATTAATATTAAAACCAAAAAATCGCAAACTAATTATAGTTTTCCGAAGTTTCGACCTTATCTAAATTAATCTATCATTGCAGCAAAAAAACAAAGTATTAACTTGTTCTCATGTCCTCATTTGGATACTGACACTGTTTTATTTAGCAATCTATAGTATTCTAGAAATTCTAGAATACACAACTTTTCTTCAAACACAATTTACTCTATCCTGACCCCTCATTACATGCATGTACCCGTTTTTATATTGCCACCTCAGTTTGAGGTCCTTTAGAAAGTTGATACTGACATGCTTTGAAAATTATATCCAGAATAGCATCATATCGACACAACAAAATGAGTACGAAAAGCCTTTATGTAGCCACTAGGGATTCATTAGTCTTAAAGACATGTTTTAACAACAAACACCCTAGATGATCGTAACTGATCTTATCTGAAAAGAAAAAATGGCAAGACTTTTTCAAGATAGAATTTCTCTTGTCATTTGCTTAAGTTTACTTGCATCATATTGGCAGTTTAAAATGCGGCAGGTATCTGGGCTGCATCCTGTATTAATAAATTTTAAGCGTCATATAAATTATAAAGTTCATGATTTATGAGTCAGTTTTTAAGTAATGAAGTCGTAACAAAACCTATTTCCTTTGAAACATAGCAAATTAAAGCAATTAGAAATTTTAAAGATTATTATTCATTATCTGATCTGAGATTTATTTGTTCGATTCATGTTATTAGAAAGATTAACAAAAGGTTGTTTATTAGTTTCACCGAGCTGAATTGATGTACTTCAGCTAACCAAAAAACTGTTAATAAACAACATTGATATTATGAATATAAGATTTATTTAAATCAGAATCCGAAGTTATAAAGAGACATAACTATATTCCATGAAAAAAGTTGTGTTAAGAACCTCTCGTATTGTATTCTTGATAGTTCGTGCCAAAATTTGTCAGAGTCATGAATTATTGTAAGTCAAGAACGAATGTTCGGTTTTGAAACATTATTTGTTGATTTGAAATAGATTTGATGGCTGACTAACGCAACTGCTATATTGTTTGGTTTGGTTTTAAGGCGCATCAACCATTATAAGTTATTTAATGCCAAATCCATTTTATACGTATAAACAGTTCTATTTCAAACAATTCAGTTTAGCGTAAGTACGCAGTTAAAATTTCAAAAACAGTTCTATTTCAAACTATTCAGTTTACTCATCAAAGGCAAATGGTTCCAATTATTGCTATATATCGCTAACAATTTAATTAAACATCAGTCATTATTTGGGGGTGTCCTCGTGGTGTAATGGGTAATTGATGGACTGCAGAATCGTAGTACGCGAGTTCCTACTCCAGTCGCGCTATTACGTTCACTTTCGGGCAAATACCCTTGGGAAAGGTATGAACACCCTTATCCTCCCAGCTATGGGTTAAATAGTACCACTACTTTTCTTCTAGGAGAATGGCTTTGGCATTAAATAACCTACAAAGAGTTGATATGCCATTAAACAAAGAAACCAACCACAACCAGTCATTTATTTACACTCAGTTAAATGTCAAAACAAAATTCATGTTAGCATAATTACACGGCTTAGTTCTATTTGACCCATAGATAGGACCCTATCAGATGCTACCACTCCGGGCCAGAGTGAAACTGGGAGTTATGGTAATAGAGGGGTACTCCGAATTCCCCAAATCTCCAACATCACTGGAACCTCATCATCAGATTGTTTAGTGTCATATTACTACACTCCTAGGGGGAAGTCTTCTGCAACCCCAGCCGACTAGCCACTGAAAACTGTAGTCACCACAAATATATATATATATATATATATATATATATATATATATATATATATATATATATATATATATATATACGTGTGTGTGTGTGTGTGTGTGTTTATATGGAAGTAAATAATGGAAAATTTGTGTATATGTATATATACATATATATATATATATTGCCAATATAATCATAATCATCAACGCGATGACAGAAGGGATCTCTCTCTGTGTCTCTGTCTCTGTCTGTCTGTCTCTCTCTCACCATCCAGTTCTATAGTTTATTATTCCTGGTAGGTTTGCCAAACCACATTCAGTGTCCACTCAGACCTGATGTAAGTTCTTGATGGTCGGCCAAAACTGGCGTATCCATAAAAGAACATCGCTTAAGAGTTTGTTCTGCAGTACCCTGCAATTCTTGTTTGTCTGATTTTAAAAAAAATCTATTTATTAAGCAGGTAAGCTATCTAAGTATACAGTTTGGTAAGTACATATGTCTCTATTTCTCTCTCAGTCTCTCAATATATATATATAAATGTGTGTGTGTGTGTGTGTGTGTGTGTATGTAAGTGTGTATTCGTGTGCGCGTGTATGTATATATACAGGCACATGATAGTGCAAAAAGTTTTTAGATCCAACCAACAAAGGGCAGACAAATAAAAACATTCCAATTTTGATTTTAAGAGAAGCAGCATACACACAACTTGAGAAATAATTTTGATTAGCATGTAAATTTCATCAGTGAGCCACTATTTAGTCTGACCAAGAACTTTTTATCATCCCTTGTATTGACAGATATATATTCTTTCATTCATATTTTCAACCATATATATATATATATATACATGTCCACACACACAGACACAGACACAGACATTCACTCACTCACTCACTCACTTACACACACTCCCACACACACACATACACACACATGAATATATATATATATATATATATATATATATATATATATATATGTGTGTGTGTGTGTGTGTGTGTGTGTCCAGTAGAAGCTCACAGGAAAGAATAAATCTACGATGGGGAAAAACACGAACTCTAATCAGGAAATGCTCACCGTCACCTGCCGAACATTATTCATCCTGCTGGAAACAAATGCCAATGTACAGGACTGTGTGTCCTTTAAAACATTTACATGCCGCTACCCTCATGTCACAGACTGCATCCCATCCAATATGCCATTGTTGATACATGAGCGGCTGCAATCCAACGCATTGAAATCAAATAGCAATTTCAAGCGATTCACATGGTCTCAGTTCAAATTAACCGCCAACTTGATGATAATTCTTTATTATTTTTTAACTCTCTCTCTCTCTCTATATATATATATATATAGAGAGAGAGAGAGGCCGAGACATAGTGAGATAGAGATTTCCATCATAATTTCTAAAGTAATTGGTTAGATATTGCTTTTATTTATTTTACAAATATATATTTTATTTATAAAAAAAAACCAATTTTTCATTCCGTTGAGTATCAATGTGCGTATGTATAAATCAAAGAATATTTATTTCTCCCGGGGAATTTACTGATTAAAAAAATCATTTGATATGTACAGACACTGACCATTATTATTCTTGATTATTTTTATTTCCTTGAATCAAAGGACAAATCCCATATATATATATACATATATAAATATATATATATATATATATATATATATATATATATATATATATATATATATAATGAGGAATCTTTGGAAATTAATTTTATGAATTATGAAAATCAATTACTGATGTCAACATTTTCAACTAGAAAATAAATGACAGGAAAATAGGATTCCAGCGATCTGGCTTTAGTATAATTATATGACTGGGTGAAATGAAAGAATGGAGAATATATGTCATAGCACAAGTGCGAAAAATAGGGATTTTTCAATAGATCTTATGATAAATTATCACATTGATATGTTTTGATATAATATTATCAATGTACTGATAAGTTTTAATATAACTATGCGACAAGCCGAAAGGAAACAACAGAGAATATATAATGGCACAATTGAGAAAAATAAGGATTTTGTCAGTAGATCTTATGATAAAGTATCACACACATACACACACACACACACACACACACACACACACACACACACACACACACATATATATATATATATATATATATATATATATATATATATATATATGTTGAAAAGGTAGATTTGTAGTGAATTTGACAGTATGATAGAAATATATGAAAAGCTAGATAAATTAAATACTTAACTCCGATTTAGATGTGTGATATTTCGTTCGGGCTTTTTTTCATCTTCAAGAGTCTTGAAGAAGTTCATCAAGATGAAATAAAGCCTGAACGAAATATCATACATCTAAATCTGAGTTAAGTGTTTGATTTATGTAACTTTCCACATATTTCTATTATATATATGTATATATATACTTCGTTAAAGCTCTGTCAACAGCATGGGTTCATTTGATTCTAGTTTGCTATCGTCCATAACTCTTGGAAAGTCACCTTGATGGTATCCAGTGTCAATGCAAATCCAATGAATATAAGTCCTTGTTAGTTGTCCAACACCACATTATCTTTGAGTAGGAATATATAGGAGAACGTATCACATGAGATCACCCTTATTTTCTCTATCAGTGCTTGTCATGTCTTGTTGATCGTACTTGGATGATTTGTGTGATGCGAAGTGAGTGACCGTACAGCCGCAGTTTTTTCATTTGTTTCCAAGATTTGTACCAAACAACACTTAGCACTCTAGCTTTTTATCGAAGAGTTTCGTTTGAGTCTAAGTGGTACAATTCCCGTTTTATATATCCGAGATCAGATTTCCATATGGTCAATAATTTGTCAATAGCAGTTCACCCTTTACCCGTACGTATGCTTGCATCACTTTCTGTAGATGAAATATTGCTACCGAGGTATATGAAATTTCAGATGTGATAGATACATCTGATACTAAATAATAAGGACTCACTGTCAACGCGGCTTAGATTACCCACTAACAATGGCTTGTTAGCTTAACTTTCTATTCATTACTTCACGTTAGGTACCAAAACTATCTTTTAAAAATATCTATTTATAAATCATAGATTTGTTTCAAGGCCATACATTTGTCGGCGGGCTAAGAAAACACCGATGGTATCCTCAGTAGAGGGGTAGGAACCTCCACCAATGATGGTACCCAGGGTATGATAGTGATAGTGAGGCTCCTGTTTGTAAGATCTGCTGAGTATAGAGATAGCCTTTCGTAACATTACTCCCGGATTCACTCTGACTTGGACCGTTAGGACTTGTTAGGGTCCAGTTAATGGGAAACAGAGATATGTTTGATATTAGTAGTATTAGATAAGAATACTTAAAAACATAAGTGTTTACAAATTAATTTTATTAAGAATATTTACTTGAAGCTATTATTGTTTACGAAAGATTATTAGTTATATGAAACCATATACCTGCTTGAAATATTAAAAGCATAAATTGTGCGTGAGTTATTAGTATACTGGTTCATTGGTCTTGTAGTTAGAGTGTTCGCCAAAAGCCTTGTAGACCGTGGTTCAATCCCAGATGGAGTCATACCAAAGACTTTAAAATTGTTACTTGATGTCTCCTTGCTTAACACACTGCATTATAAGGTATGGATCAAGGGTAAATCGGAGCAATCCAAGGGAAGAAGTAGCGCCCTCTCTAACACCTTGATGTAGTAGCTATTTAAAAGGGAGTTTTTGGATACCCCTTGACTACTAGGAATACTTTGTATCGCATAATTGGGTTCAAATTATTAGTATTAGATAGAAATGAAACCATGAAACAATTTGACACCAAATAATGTTTTATCAAATAAGAATAGTTACTTAAACGTCTTTATTTAACACAACAAATAATTACTGCCTTTATAAATGTATTGAACTTGCTGATGATCATTTATCCCATATTTCCAACATATTGCAATAAGAATTTTAAAGCTTATACAAAGCTTATAACGATGTGTTAAACGACAGATTCATTGTTACACCGTCCTATATTATAAACTAGTTTCAGTATATCACAAAGTCACAGTAGGATGAAATATCATTGCTAAATGCTGTTGTACACTAAGGGAAAATATATGTGAGAACAACATCAATTTATCTAAAGCTATGTAATAAACAAATAATGAACAAAATCTACCACAGCAAATATCCATTTAAAAAGGAAAGGATTCATGCAACTACAACAATTAACGTTTCAATCTAACAAAAGAAAGAAGCAGAAGGTACCCGGCAAAAACAATTACCGACGCTGACAACGTTGATGATATAGCACTTCAAGTAAATGCACCAGCACAAGCCGAAATTCTGCTACATAGTCTGGAACGAACTGCGGCAGGCATCGATCTCCATGCCAACGCACACAAGACAATATATGTGCTTCAATCAAACAGACGACATCTCCACACTAAACCTGTTTGATTAAAGCATATATATTGTCTTGTTTTCGTTGACATGTAGGCCGATGCCTGCAGCGGTTCGTTACAGACTATGTTGCAGGGTTTCGGCTTGTGCGGGTGCATTTGCCAGAAGCGCTATATCATCTGCGTAGTCAGCGTCGGTAATTGTTTTTGCCGGGTACCTTCTGCTTCTTTCTTTTGTTAGCTTGAAACCGTTTTCTTTGATTTTTTTGTGAGGTAATATCATGAAATAGAGGAATTACTTTTGGAGAAAACTGTGGTTGAGTTTGTGCATTGCTCATGAGTAAAACGTGAAGAAAAATAATTCTTAGATTTCGACAACTATTCTAAGCACACTCCTTTAGGCATAAAACTCCAGTTTTAGGTTTATTATCAGACAGACTTTAAATATTAAAGCACTTAACACGCCAGCCTCCGTATTTTTTGCATCTTTTCTTGAATGAAACGATATAAAATCTGTATTTATATTTGTCTTGCCTATCTAGTCTTTCTCTTTATTTTTGTATGTGTTTATATTTTATGTATGAATGTGCCTGTGTATTATTTACTTAGCATGATTCAACACATGCAAATTTACCTGAATAATTGAAAGCAGTCATCCCTGATGAGGGTCGAGATTTGGTGCTAATTAAGAACGAGGCTAAAGAGAGAATCTAAAAGACTTCAGTTGGAAGCAACCGGGGGCATGACCTGTCTGATCAGGGCCAAGGCGCTTCTAACTCGAGGAATGACATTTTGATTAATACTGCCTGGTAAACACGAGCAAACACTTCTTCAGCCACCACCCTCTCATCTTCTTTATCCTTTGCTTTCCCAAAACAAAATAACAAGAAAGGTATCTTCTTAGAGAGATAGGGGGGGAGTTACGTAGAAAGGAAGAGAAGAGGAGAGAGAGAAAGTGAAAAGGGAAGAATGAATATAGAATGACACGGAGTCTATTGCTATGCATTCTGGGAGCGGAAGAACCTCAGACAGTTAGATTATAGCCTAAAGGTGGCCTGAACTTAATAATCCAGGCTTCCTACCCCATAACATATGTTAGCAACCGTTTAACCATCTTTATCTGGGCAGACACGTGCCAATGAAAAAAAAGAAAAAGAAAAGAAAAGCAAGTTGTGCTCGCGCACACTTAATGAAGGAACGAGTGATTAAAAACGAAAATCGCTACAGAGACATGTTTCCTCCTTTCCAGTAGAAAAATAACCTTTAAATACAAAAATCGGCTTAGTCCGGCACAGGGCCAAAGATGAGGTCAGAATTATTGTATTGCACCATGCCCCCTATCACGAAAACTATTCAAGTTAGGCGAACCAGACATGCAGGACATTGCTGGAGAAGCAGAGATGAACTCATAAGAGATGTACTCTTATGGATCCCCACACATGGCCGCGCAAAAGCAGGACGACCAGCACGAACGTACATTCAGCAGCTATGTGAGGATACAGGTTGCTGTCCTGAAGACCTACCTAGGGCGATGAACGATAGGGAGGAGTGGCGAGAGAGGGTCAGGGATATCCGTGCTGCCAGCACGATATGATGATGATGATTCTTTCAGATAGGGAAGATCCGGTTTTATAAGTCTACTCTCGAAATCCTAGCTTTTTTGGGGGGGTTCCGTGAAAAACTGAATGCTGCCACCTACGAATAATGCTATTCGATTGAGATAAGTACAGCTCATGACCCCATGGGAAGAAAATATTTCTAGCAGTTCCTTAACTTGATTTCTGCATGTAAACATTTCAGTACACTAGTTTCAAAAGAAAGATTTCGAAATCCTATAAAATTGCCGAATAAAGTGGCATAAAAATCTGAATAGAAATTCAGGATAAAAAGTGATTATAGGGTTGAAATAATAAAGTATATATATATATATATATATATATATATATATATATATATATATATATATATATAGGTAATATTCGGTCAGGTTAAACCAGAGTTTGGAGTAATTCCCCCAGGACAAGAAAATCATTCAAGTTCTGAACATTTAAATTTTCCTGGTAGAGAGCTCAATGTAATTTATTAAAGAGCAATATTTCTTTAAGAAAAAAACCAAAGACCGGTTAATTCAGGATTATAAATTTATTTCCATCCCATATTTTCAGTTTTTGGTGAGAACCAAAAACATGAAGAAAAAATTAATACAGGACTTCTTCCGACCCAATGGATAATTATCCATTGGGTCGGAAGAAGTCCTGTATTAATTTTTTCTTCATGTTTTTGGTTCTCACCAAAAACTGAAAATATGGGATGGAAATAAATTTATAATCCTGAATTAACCGGTCTTTGGTTTTTTCTTCAAGATATATATATATATATATATATATATATATATATATATCAGAAAAATATTTGTAAAAATTATATATATATATATAGTCGGGATTAGGTACCCTGATGAGCCACTTAGGCGAAACTATAGTAGGTTAGTTCCTGACTCACTTAGTAATTATAAGGGCATAATGGTTAGAGTGTTTGACTATGGCCCAGGAGACCTGGGTTCACTACCAGGTAGAGTCATACCAAAGATTCAAAAATGATACTTGATGTCTCTTTGCTTAACACTCAGCATCATAAGGTACGGATCAAGGGTAAAGTGGGTTAATCCTGGGAAAGGAGTAGTACCCTCCCCTACATCTTAACTTCCTTACTCCTCGCACACCTCTCATCATCCCTCACAGACTCCCTGCTTTCCTTCAATCTCTTATGCCACTCAAAAACTCATGCTCGATTCATGCAAAAGCAGTCTGAAGCATTTCATACGTTTCTGTGGCATTTTTTCCAAGTTTAAAACAGAATTTTATTGCATATCGCTCTTCTAAAGTGTCGTCACGTCCAGATTGCATTTTTGAAATTCACCAGCTGTGACAATCAGGCTTTAGTAGGGTGTATTCCAATTCTTGCTGTAGCAGTTCATTTAAACCTGAAATCATAAAAATTAATCAGTCATCTCACAAGATGTATAGCAATAACATACAGAATTTTCAAGTGTCTATGACAATTTTAAATGCGTGTACAAAAAACGTATGAAAACTTACTGAAGCCACCACGTATATTTAAATGTCATACGAAGTGTGTTTTGAAATATCGCAGATGAAGTTGTATTTACTAAGACATAAATAAACAATCAATCGTTTTTTTCAAAAAGCAATCTCATTAAAAATATTGAAGAAAAAATATTAAAAAAGAGCAAGAGCTGATATGGCTTGCCACTAGTGTCATTACAAGGGGTGTTAGAAAAAGGATGAAGGGAATTCTATCACCTAGTTCTCAATTCAAAGTATCCCTTTATCTAAACTGGTAGCCTACCAACTTGAGAGAAGCCAGTCTTCCTAGGACAATCAATTCTTTTTGCAATATTAACCTGCAGGTATGCAAACATGTAGGAATTCCTTATTTTTTTGTTTATATTTTTTGTTTTGGTTCGGAAAGAAAAAAAAAGATGTTAAAAAACAAAATAGATGGGACAAAACGACAATGAAAACAAAACAAAAAAAAACGTGAAAAAACAAAATAAAAGAAATAAACAAAAATAAAGAATAAAAAAACAAAAAAATGAAAATCTTAACAGATGCCAAAGATGCTACTGCATCTGAATGAAAGAAAAAAGAAAAAAGAAAGAAGAAATTAGAATGGGGTTAATTTCTTGCACTGGTGAAGTAGCCGACCTGGGCAAGGGCGGACACTGCATAGGCAACCTCCCAAGAGATAGACTGATAGACGTATTTTGCAAGTAGGAACGACTTTATAATGTTTGCTCAACAATTTTTTTATGTTTATGAATATATATTTCATGTCCTATCTATATATCTATCTATTTCTCTCTCCAAGTCTATCTGACTCTGACAGTCTGTCCTGTTTATTCTAGTCTAGCTAGCCATACATACATACATACATCTCTCTCTCTCTCTCTCTCTCTCTCTATATATATATATATATATATATATATATATATATCCTATCTATCTAACTATCTCGAAAGATATACGTGGTGCCTTCAATAAATTTCCAGACCTTTAGTGTACACGAATTTAAAATTGGTGTAGACTCTTGAAAATTCAGTATGTTATTGCTATACATATTATGAGATGACTGACCAATTTTTATGATTTCACGTTCAAATGAACAGCTACATCAGGGATTGGAATACACACTACTAAAGCTTGATTATCACACCTGGTGAATTTAAAAAATGCAATCTGCACGTGACGACACTTTAGAAGAGTGATATGCAATAAAATTCTGTTTTAAACTTGGAAAAAATGCCAGAGAAATATAAGGAATGCTTCGGACTGCTTTTGCATCAATCGAGCATAAGAGATTGAAGGAAGGCAGGGAGTCTGGGGGGGATGATGAGAGGTGTGGGAGGAGTAAGGAAGTCAATACACCACAGTTGATTGGCCAAAGGGTTAGGGTTAGGGTTACTATGTTGAGGTTTGAAGTAAGTTCAGGAAGATATTCCGTTGGAAAAGGCCAGCACTCTTCAAATCGGGTCAGTGACATTTCCAGCGGGACAATACACCAGTCCACAATTCGATCCTTGTCACAAACTATTTGACCAAGATGGGCATCAAAACAGTTCCTCAGCCTCCCTATAGTCCAGACCTTGCTCCATGTGACTTTTGGCTATTCCAGGGGCTGTTGTTATGAGACAATTGAGGAGATGAAAGAGGCTGTGACGAAGGTCATTGACACCCTCACAGAAGAGGACTTCTATAGGGCCTTCCAGAAGTTGTTGGAATGGTACAAGTGCATTGCAGCCGGAGGAGATTACTTCGAAGGGGACTAGAGTTTTATGTGTGTACTATCAATAAAAATGCCCATACGAAAAAAGTCAGGAAACTTTTTTAATGATACTTGTATATATATATATATATATATATATAAATCTATCTCACAGTATACATATACGAAGAGAGAGATTACTCGTATACATATATATATATATATATATATACTTGTTTGCGTATGTCCTTCGTTTATTCCAATAACTCACCATCTTTTAAACTACGTTCATCTTCAGATCGATAGATTTTTGCATTTAGCAATGCATCAACACACATAACTACTCACCCCCACACCACACACGCACACGCACACACACACATCTTGTGCATATTAACATGTGACATTGAGTCTGCGCAGTATGCCTCGTGTTGGTATACAACATTTCTTTGTTAGTCAGGGAAACCTTGAGGGTGTTTCACTTCTTAATTAGTTTTAAAGAAAAAAAATCTGGTGACGTGTATCTTACGGCATTCACTTTTTAGAAAAAAATAAAGAAAGCAAAAGAAAAACGAGAAAAAGACAGCAATCGTAAAGGGAGATAACCCTTAAGTTAATCTTTACTTTAACTTTTTTGCTTTTTTTTTGTTTCTTGTTTCAAAAATAAACATTAATCAAAATATGAAGGGAAATAAGAGAAACCGAAAAACAAAAACTGTAGAAACAACGTTGGAAATAAAGAAGACAGAAATGATGGAAAAAATTCACACACATGAAAAGAAAAGCAAATCCTAGAGAAAATCTTTTACGTTCGCTTGTATTGATACTTTATTAGTAAAGAACGGCTAAAGTTAGTGATTAGTAAAAAAAAAAAAAAAAAGTACTTCATGGCCGAGATCATATCATTTAGGCTTTTTCTGTATTGTAAAATAAATTTCAAGCTCTATCCCGAGGTTTTCTTGGACTCTAACGAGGAAAAACTAGATGGGAACAATGCAAGGTTTCTACTTGCTATCTGAAACAGTCCTGGAAGTAGCATGTCAGACATTTCTATTTGACCCATAAATAGGAGACCCTCAAGTACACTCCAGATCAGAGTGGAAAAGGGAGCAATGACAATGAAGTGGTACTCCACAGTCTCAAAAGCTCTACGACTTCAGCTTCACAATCAAATAGTTTAGAATCATTTACATGACACTGGTTGGATTTCCACCTCTCTGCAGAGATGCAGTCGATTGGGTTGATATGCATATGGTTATATGTGTAGACATATATCTATACAAGGAAGAGACAGTTGGTTTGATGGTTTGGTCTTATGGCATATCGACTCTTGTAAGTTAGTCTAACGTAAAGTTGGATCCCGGTTTCGAGCGTCCTGCGTGTCTAGCCACACTGAAGAGTTCTGATAGAACGAAACAGTCTCTCTGTGGATGACAATATACACATATATATATATACATATATGAAATAGTTTGTAGGTAATATCACTCCTAAATGAGACAGAACTTGCTTGCATACAGCGAAACGACCCTAAATACTGCTACACAACATTAGTTATTCTACCTATTAAGAAGTCCTATCCAATTTAATACAAATCCTTTGTTTACTCAGATTTAAATCATTTCAAGTATTGCTACGTCATACAAACGATTCAGTTTTACACCTGTTATTTATTTGCATACAGCTTAATGGTTTCAAATATTAAAAAAAATGATTGAATATTTCTCTTTGACCAATAGATTGGGACCTAAACAGGTACTACCAGATCAGAGTGGATCTGAGGATAAAGACAATGAAGGGAAAACCCAACTTTCCTCAAAGCTCCAAGACTGGAGCCTCACCATCAGATGCTTTAGTGTAATATCCAAAACATCTCCTTAGGAGGGGTCGTCTTACCTCCCTGTTGAGTTGCAGTCGGCATATTCTACTGCTCCAGCCACCTAGGTTGGAAGGAGAATGGTAAATGTAAATATTATATCGTTTAGAAACGTATCAGACGCAGTAAGTTAAGAAACCTATTTACGTTCTTCTTACGATGAATTAAAATGATTCAAGTCAATTGCAAGGTTGATATTTGTTTCTTTGAAAATGTCAAATTATCCGAACATTTTTCCAAGTTAAGCAAATATATCCTCCTCCGGAAAATGTGAAATAAGCAGAAGATTAAGATGGAGTCCACTTGACTCCAAACTACTTGATGGGTAGTGACAAAATTGCTTAGTGCCGATAGTGTTTCCTTTTTTTATGTTTTATAAGCACTTACAAAAAGTCGACTGTAGGAAAAGTCCCTGTTGCGTAGACACTAATGTGCTGGGCTGTGACATCATAGTAAGTCGGTTCGAGTGTCGGTCGCACTATTACCTGCATTTTGAACACATACCTTTGGAAAAGATATGAAATACTTTTATCCTTCACTTATAGGTGAAATACTAGAATTCTTATCTTAAAATGATGGCGTTGACATTTGTAAAGACTACTAAACAGAAAAATAATAAAAGCAAAATAAATTAAAAAGGTAACGGTTCCCATCAGCCCCAGACAGGAAGTAGGGGCGGCGCATGCCTAGAGAAAGGGTATTCTCTGCTATTAAGAAAAAAACTCAGTAACCTCTTAAACTGGAAAGAACTACTTTTTTTCTGATGCTGGTGGGGAAGACCACGGGTCTGCTTAGTGTCACGCTGGCTCACTCTCTCACCAGTAGCAGCCTTTGCTGAACATACCAACTAGACAATAGGACAGACCTTCAAACTCACAAGTCACCAAAAACAACTCTCCTGTTAGCTGCCATCTCAGCAAAAATGCCTCACAAAAACACTTACTGGACGTAATCCCAGACTCTAAACTAATCACCCTCCAGAAATGACTAATATATTTTAACGCCTCATCTGGGAAACACGACTACGTCATTTAGTTCAGGAAGATATCTCC
Source organism: Sepioteuthis lessoniana (assembly GCA_963585895.1). NCBI lineage: Eukaryota > Metazoa > Mollusca > Cephalopoda > Myopsida > Loliginidae > Sepioteuthis > Sepioteuthis lessoniana. The sequence goes on along the minus strand of OY757906.1, from coordinate 77,813,627 downwards.
TCGTTACAGAATAGCTGTCTTAAACCCTAAAATAAAGTTGAAATTTGAAAGGTTTTTTCGTCTCTTTTCTTCCTTCCCTCTGTAATTTCTTTTGCTGCCTTCTACTGACAAAGAAGACTCCAACAATTTAAATGGGATAAAAAGAGAAAAAAAATGAAGTCAGATACTACAATAACAGACAACCACCAACGACAACAATCCAGAGCCTATGAAACTAAAACAAAATAACAAGTAAGACCTCATATTTCCCATACATTAAATTACTCCGGAAGATTGATGTACCATTCAAACAAAGAAACCAACCCAATCCTCCTCCTCCTCCTCCTCCTCAACATTATCATGTCGCACCACCAACATAGATCTCCCTGATCCTCTCCTGCTACCCATCTCTATTGTCAATCGCTCCCGGTAGGTCTTCAAGTCTACATCCTCAGTTGCATATAGGTTCAAGCTGGTCGTCCTGGCTTTACTCGTCCATGTGAAGGGGTCCACTGGAGTATTCTCCAATGAGTTTGAAACCAAAACTAAAAGAGACTATTTCAATAAAGGGGCAGAAGTATGTTGCACCCAGTAAAACTCAAACACGCTAAAAAGAATATCCCAATCTACCTCGTTAACCATTGAACCCTTTGTTCATCAAAAGTATTCAGAGGAGTCCCTGTGGTGTAATGCCTGAACTGCAGTCTCGAAGTAAGCAAATTCGAACGCCAGTCACCCTATCACGTTTATTTTTGTACGAATAACTAAGGGAAAGCAATGAACCCCCTTATCCTGCTAGCTATGGCTTAAATAGTATCACTGCTTTTATTCTTCAAGGATGTCTTTAGCATTAAATAACCCACAAGGGCTGATATACCATTAACCTAAAAGTATTCTTTTTCTAATCTTTTTGCTTATTTTGACTCAAAACTAGAAGTATAGGGTAACTACAGAGGATCTAACTCAGGAGCGATCGCCTGCCAGACAACCACTTGTTCACGTGAAGTATCCGACCGATCTGACAGAATTATTTATCTATTAAGCTTAGATTTGGTACAAGGTTAAAGGTATGTAGCAGACATAAGAATATGCTGACAGTATCCTCCGCAGAAGAGCGAGACATTCTCAAAAAGAGGTGTCCTTATTATAATGCTAAACTGCATTTGGTTGTAAGGCTCCAGTTCTGAACCTCTGGTTAGAGTGGAGTCACTCTTTCGCTGCCATTACTTTCTGGTCTATTCTAACCCAGGGATAGTTCCTGTAAAGGTTTCGTTTATGGGTCAAATGTCTCTGTTTTGAAATTAATAGTATTTGATAGAAATACTTGAAATCATATAATTGTGTGAAAATTATTACTATTAGATGAGAATACTTGAAAAATGTACAAATAATACTTCAAACCCTGTAACAATGTAAAATAAAGCGTTATGGTAAAAAGCAAACATTTACAAATGAATCAAATTTCGATACTAAATAACCCATAAGGGGGTGATATGTTGTTAAATAAATCAAGCCAAACGAGATTTATGGGACTCTCAGTGAGAATAATATTCACAACCATTACTCCACACAAAGCTCCCTAACAGTACAAGTAAAGATGATCTTCCTCCTTTGAAAACAAGCACTGATTATTCAAATTTTAAACACGAGTAGCCTAAGACTTATAAAAAAAATTTTTCGGAAAATAATGTCACATTTTTGTTGATGGAATAAAACTCCGTTTAAATGTAGTAATCACTTATTATTAATTATCTGTTGTACTTTCTTTTATCTTATTTTTGCTGCCTTTTATCTCAGATTCTATTTCATCATTAAACTGAAAGTAAACTGAAAATAAAAAATTAACGCAAAGCCTGTCTTTTCGTTGACAGCGCTAGAGTGATTAGACTACGAAGGCCAAGAAGTAGCAATCATTCAAATTTCGAAAAACTGCTATAGTCTTTACTTCAAGCTCCATACATTGCAATCATTTGATCAGCAGTTTTTGGCAAAACGAGGGATTTTTCAATGGCAACACCCTCCACAATCTCCCAAATTAAATCCGTGTGACTTTTTTTTGTTTCCTAAATTGAAAATTCGTCCCAAGTTTAAGATTTGAGGGTGTGGAGAACATTAAAAAATACTATTGCGCAGCTTCATGCCACATCAAAAGAAAAGTTTCAGAGGTTTCTATATAGATGAAAAACTCACTGAAATAAGTGTACTGAAAGTCAAAGAGTATTTTTTAAGAAAAAGTTACGTCTCATTCGTTGATTGTATCTGTCTTGGTAAATACAACTTCAACTTCGATACTTTTAGCACATCTCGTATTTTGAAGAAAATAAAAGTTTAGTTCATGGTTAATTTCTGTCTCGGTAAGTAGAGCTTCAGTCTGAAAACTTTTTATAACACACCTTGTATATATATAATTACTAACACCGCGGCACAAGCGGTATGTTACTCAAGTTGTGAGTTCGAACTTCGCTAAGTGCCCCATATTTGTGACTTTATGCCAAACCTAAGCCACAGTTAATTTTAAAGGTAAACAATCAAGTCAAGATGAAAGCATTGGTTCTTCCCAGCTTGCCTAAATTAAGCAGTGATTACGGGTGACCATTTATTAACAGTAGGCACGGTAAGCAAGAACTGATTAGAATTTTCATCAACTTTGTGTGGACACTGAATGCCATCTAAAGTACTTCCCAAGTGTGATGATAAATAGATACAAATAACAAGAAATAGAGAGAGAGAGAGAGAGAGAGAGAGAGAGAGAGAGAGAGAGAGAGAGAGAGAGAATCCGATGTATGGAACATAAGCTCTATGTTTTATCATAAGCAAAGATTAGTAAATAAGTTACAAAGCTCTAGATTTTGCTTAACTGTCTCCATACCATTTACTCTTAATTAAAGCGTAAAAGGTGACCTTTTAAGAGTGAAAAAACCTCTAAAATACTAAGGGTCGACTTATAGGGTAGGGCTAAAATCCAAATCTTTACCACAGAGTGGTCAACCAGTTATAAATATTTGGATATAGCCCAACTATATTAATTGACCTCTAGTTTTGCAGGAATTGTTCTTGCTTAAAAGGTCGATATACATGTCACAGTTTACGATGGTATAATCTTTTATGAAGTTTTCTTATTGTTGCCATTTAAGATTAGTTTTGTTTAAGATACGGCCAGAAATTTAAAACTTCCTGTGAGGATCGAACTAACGAATAATGAACCGTTGTCTTAGATTGCCATCCATTACACCGAGCGAAGTCGACGGATTTTTTCTTATCAAGAAGAATGAGTAGGCATTTTTTTTTCATAGTTGAAAATTTCGTAATATTTAAAAAAAAAACATTTTAAAAATTCTATCCCCAAAATGCAAACGACATAATATTTCAGAATCAACAAGATACAAGAGGTTATCTTTCTTAAAAGAGTACAAGAGGTTTTTTTTTTCTTTTTAATCATAAAAGTGTTGTAGTATAAACAGGGATCTATTTGATGGTATTAAGATGGGCGTTGTTCCAGTAAAAAATATACTTCAGTTGTTATAATATTCCTAATTCCACAAGTAATTATATTTGCCTACATACCGCCTGATGAGAATATAAATATCTACAAATAGGGCACAACATGCTGAGAAAACTGATTCATTTTCTACAGGCAAGCTGACAATTTGATATTATAGCCTATACATTCGCTTATCGTATTGCAATGGTTAGATCACTCTGAAACAAGCTAATGATGTCGATTCTCACTGAGTGTCTCGTTACTGTTTATTCGTGCCAAACTAAGCGATAATTAGCGGTTATTTATAAAGATATACTTCCTGTCTAAACCCTCAAATTATCCCATCTAAATTTTTTTGGTTGTCATTCCAACTTTTTTTAGCCCATTTTAAGATTTTCACTGACTTATTTTACTCATTTGAGTGTTTTTCACACCAGCGTTAGCCGATGGTTTTTCAGTGGAATTTGAGTGACAGTTTCATCAAGTCTCTTGAAGTCTTCTGTGTATTCTGGCTGATTTCAACAGTGCTACATTTTGAATGGTCTCCACTTGTCTTCTTATTTCCAATCTCCCAGTCCCAGTATCAATTATTTTGAGATTGTACCGAGTGCACCAGCAACAATTGGTATCACCGTCACTTTCATGTTTCACAGTTTTTTCAGTTCTGCCTCCCATCACGAAAACTATCCAAGTTAGACAAACCAGACATGCAGGACACTGCACGAACATACATTCAGCAGCTATGTGAGGATACGGTATGTGGCCCTGAAGACCTACCAGAGACGATGAACGATAGGGAAAAGTGGCGAGAGAGGGTCAGGGATATCCTTGCTAGTGGCACGACATGATGATGATGATGAATAAGGTCTAGGTACATATCTCTCTTTTTGCTTTCCTTTAGTTTTACCTTGTGATCAGCTGGAAGGGCAAAGTCCACTATTCGACAGGTTCTCATCTTTTTTGGGGTGTGTGGGAGGGTTGATTATCACTAGGTCTGGTCGTCTGAATGAGGTTAGATGGTTCAACTTTATCTCAAAATTTCACTGAAGTGTGTTCGTCTCATTTTCTTCGAAACATTCTGAGTTATGCATATACCACTTGCTCTATGGTCAAATTGAAACTTCTTGCATAATTCCCAGTGAATCACTTTCCCCAACCAGTCGAGTCTAGTCTTATACTCACTTAGTGCAAAATAACAGTATTTGCTTGTTATATGATTGATTGTTTCGTCTCTCTCACCACAAAATCTACATCTGCTATTTCGTTGCGTCTTGTTAAAATTTACTTTCAGAAGAGATTCACTTTCTCTCTCAATGCTTCCCTTTCATAGCCATGTCCATGTTTTCTCGTGCGAGATTTCACTTGTTTATCGCTTGAAATGTCGATACAGTCGTTTTTATTCCTATTTGGGGGAGGGTATTTTGTTTTGCTGATCCCTGTGTTGTCTGTACTTTTTTATGATCGAAGTAATCAGTCTTCCCCCGCGAATTTTTTGTAGTCTTCAAGTTTTTGTATCGATGCATCAACGCCATCTTGAATGCTAGCCAGTCTTCTTTCTCCTTCTTTTCTTGATACATACTGTCTGTCAATGTCACCTTTGAGATGTAAGACCTTATACATCTTTAAAATTTTTCTTATTCTTTAGTTTATTTTTTAAGTTCTTTTCTCGTCCACTTTAGGAATAGTCCTGACATCTAACGAGAAGGACAAGCCGGATAACTAACTAACTTAAATTGTTTTTAAAAAACTGTTTTTTTTTATTTATGTTATACTTACATCGGGCTGAGTTGTTTGAAATAGAACTCTTTTGAGATTTCACTCAGTGTAATCAAGAAACTATACTTATACTAAACTGAATTGTTAGAAATAGAAGTGTTTAACTAAACTGAATAACTTGAAATAGAAATGTTTTTGATAAAATGTCTACTTATGCTACACTGAATTGTTTGAAATAGAATTGTTTATTTGCATAAAAATGGATTTGGCCTTAAATAATCTACAAATGTTGATATGTCATAAAACCTAAAGAAAGAAATAAACTGAAATATCTGAAATATAACTTTATATGTATAAAAAATGTATTTGGCATTAAAAATCATAGAATGGTTGATATGCCATAAAACCAAACCAAACCAAACCAAACCATTCGGGTATGTCTGTTTCTTGTAAGTATCTGTTCATTTTGATTGCCAATCTGTCGTGGATGGAAGTGAATTTTATCAACCAGTGTCCATGTATGCCTTCATGGCTTGACATTTTCCAATTTGGTAATTTTTTGAGTGTTGCTCTGAATGAATCGAGATGTATTTTCACCTTCAGTCCTTCTTTGAGTCGAAACTCTTTTCTCATGCTTCTTTAGTGTTATGGGCCCTTGGTTGCCATAATTTGCTCTAGAATAGTTTTGTTTCCTTGTCATCTGGTTGTTGGTATGAGTTCATGCATTCTCCCCCTTCTTGCTGGTAGATTTTTTTCGTTGTTTTGAAATTTCCTGTTTTGTTTATATCGATATATCGATATCTTTTTTGTCTTCCTTTTTATGACAGTATCTCCTGGTTTATTTCCTCGATTTTTTTTTTTACTTGTATTGCTCTTTCCTTTTTGTTCCATGTCCAATCGTTTTCCCTGTCTTATAATTTTTGTTTGTTGTCGTAGATTTCTTATCTGCGTTTCTAGTCGAATTTACCATCTACGTTTTGAGTTTCCCTTTGTATTCTTGAAGGGAAACCCGATATTTTCACAAACTAATTTCACTACAGCATAGATTAGTTCTTTTAATTCCGTGATCTTTTTCGTATAGATATGTGTTAAGAATTCTTTTTTTTTTTTTTCAGTTTTTGCATTGAATATTTTCCAGTCTTGCTTTCTTTGCAATGGTAATTTAGTCTTCTTTTCAGACATAATTCTCTTTAAAATCTCTATATTCTTTTTTCATCTTGTGTTAGTGTTTGTTTTGTGTTTTGGTTGTTATTAGTTTACAGTTGATTTTGGTTAAATTTTTCATGTTTTTTCAGTATTTGGTGTATCGTTTATTGTATAAGGGTCTTATTGACTTAATTCTCTATTTATTTTAGGTGCATTTCTAATATTTTATTGTCAGAAAAACAATCTTTCTTTATTATCATCCTAACTTAGTCAGCGAGTCTTTGGTTTGCTATCTGAAATCTAGCGCATTCTTCCCAGATAACTATCATTCTTTTCTGATAGCCTCTTTGTGTATAGTTGCGCCTAAAAAACAGTCAAGTAAAGTTTCTTGTTTCCCAAGTCCATTCTCTGTGTTGGTGTCTCTAGTCTTTGTGGTTACGTAGGTCGTAAAAAAAGAACTGCCAACATTCGCAGGATATTGGAGAGGCCTTCTATGTTAGCTATTAGGCGAGCACCTGCCGATCATGACACTCAGACCTACGCTATATATGGATTTAATGTTCTTATCATGGAAAGTATACTTTGGCAATACCAGACCTAGATGTTATTTAAAAACTGCACACTAGTCACAGATGTGACCAAGTACACTTTAGGCAAGATAACTCATTAACTGTTCATAAAAATTTAGTTTAGCTGTTTTCCCTTCAACAATCGACGCTACCCTTGATGGGATAGCTGTAGTTCCATAACTGAACTATTTGAACCTGACCGTAGAACTATGAAGTTCTTCCACCCAGCATCTGGTGAGGCTCAATGTTGACCAGCACTGGATTCATCTGCCTCAATTCACATCCACTATGCTGCTTGCCATGTTTTCTAATGATATGTATTCAGTGATTTTTCCTTTTTTCAATTCCCTCCCCTCATTTTGATTTATTAAGTTTTAATTTAGTTTTAGTCCAGCAAATTATTTGTTTCTTCTTTCAGCCCAAGAGCAATTGAGAGGTGTGTTTGCATTTATTTGTCGGTTTGTTATAGTACATTCTCTGTCTTTTTGTTGATAGGTTATTTTTGCTAGTTTGGAATGTTTCATTTTGTCTCTATTGATTGATTCTGACTTGGTATTTTAAAGTCACCTTTATTTTGCCATATATTTTGCTTTATTTCATCAAATTGCATTGTAAAAGATGTCTGCTGTTTTGTTTTGATCTTTTCATCCCAGTTTATAGCTGTGTTTTTCTTTCCTTAACAATTTTGCTTATTGTCGCAGTTTCCCAATCTGTCCTCCTAGCCTAATTTCCCATTTAGGTTTTATATTCTTGTTCGGGTTTCACCGATCTTATCACACTTTCATTGCTGCATAAATTAGATCGTTAAGTTCAGTGATGTTGCCCGTCAGAATACCAGTTAATAACTTGTTAACCTTTCCTGTTAATACTTTAACTTTTTTCCAATGTTGGTTCCTGAGAGATGGTAAGGTAGTCTTCCCTCAGTCATCTCTTTTCTTAATTAACTCAATATTTATTTTGTCTTCTTGAGTTAACATTTGTTTTGTAGTGCTGGGATATGAAGGGTTTTGGTTTTAAGTATTTTGCATTTCAATTAGGATAGGAAGCTTTTGCTTTTTGTACTTAGCGTTTCGATTCGGGTTGGTGGATCTTTTTCATATTCTTCACTATATACTTGTCTTCATATATCTTGTATCTCAAGGCCAGAAAATCGACCTGTCATTATGATCTTTTCAAGTAGGTCAGCTAGTATTTGGCTTATATGAAATCTAATGGATTCTCTCCGAATTTCTATCATTCTTTTTCTCGACCGACTTTGTGTAGGATTGCTTTTAAAATAACAGAGAAGTACATTTTTGTTGTCTTCTCTCGTCTATTTTTTCAGTTGGTGTATGTAAGATGAATTGTTGCTGTAATCTTTGAATGTGAAAAAAGAACAGCCAACTTTCACAGAATGCTGATGGTGCCCCTACGTTGGCAATCGAGGGAGCACCAGCCGATCATGACATACAGAAATATTGTCTGGGTTCTTCGTTCAATTAGATTCGGACTTGTTATTTTTCATGTGTAGTATATTGTAGCAATACAAGACCAAAGGATTAATAATTTCCAGGGCTTCTATCATTGATGTGACCTGGTACTCTAACAAGATTCTATGACACAAAAACACACCGGTTTTAGATTTACTAAATTTTAACTTAGTATATGTCCAACAGTCCCCTTTAGGTCTAAATGTTCATTCTTTACTTTATATGCTACTTGATGCATTACTATTTAAGTTTAAATATGTGATATTTAAGTTTTAATTATGTGATATTCCAATGCCTGATCTTTCATCACCGTCTCAAAAATATTCCAAGCTTCTTTACCCATTCGTATCTGACACTTTTGTTGTAAAGACTTTTTGTCAGAAAGTTCTAGTCACGTAGCGAGGAGAAGAGAAGGGGCTACTTTTTAAATTGATGTTCTTCATATTGTTAAAACGTTCACCTTTATTTATTAGCAGCTGTCCTCTGGTTTTCAAGATTCTTCTTGGTATTGCCGCCAATCTCAACAATTCTGCAGTTTGGACGGTGTCAATTCTTCTTTTGATTTCTATTTTTTTCATGTTTTCCCCAAATCATTAGGACCCATTCCCAGCGCATCAACTATAAATGATATCAGTTATTCTCAGCCTTTTTTTTTAATTCTATGGCAAAGACCAAGTACTTGTCATAAACAAAAAAAACTTTTTATGATAAATTCTTCCCTGTTTGTTATTTTATAATTCTATGGCAAAGACCAAGTACTTGTCGTAAAAAAGAATTTTTATGATATATTCTTGCTTATTTGTTCTTTTTTAATTCTATGGCAAAGATCAAATACTTGGAAACAAGATAACCTTTTATGATATATTCTTGCTTGTTTGTTTTTTTTTTTTAATTCTATGGCAAAGACCAAATACTTGGAAACAAGAAAAACCTTTTATGATATATTCTTGCTTGTTTGTTCTTTTTTAAAATTCTATGGCTAAGACCAAATACTTGGAAACAAGAAAAACTTTTTTATGATATATTCTAGCTTGTTTGTTCTTTTTTAATTCTATGGTAAAGACCAAATACTTGGAAACAAAAAAAAACTTTTTATGATATATTCTTGCTTGTTTATTCTTTTTAAACCAAACATTCACTAACAAAAAATTGATTTTCAGAGCTTCAAGGTCAGTGCATTGCTGAAAACTTAAATACTAAAACCCTTAGATATATTGGCACCCCCACACATGGATGTGCAAGAGTGGGACGACCAGCACGAACTTACATACAGCAGCTATGTGAGGACACGGGATGTAACCCTGAAGACCTGCCGGAGGCGATGAATGATAGGGAGAAATGGCGAGAGACGGTCAGGGATATCCGCGCAGGCGGCGCGACATGATGATGATGATGATGAATTTTTATATGAGAAATGCAACCATTTTTGAAAATGGATGGAGACAAAACCAAATGTGATCAAAATTTAAATTTTCTTCAACCGGATTTTGGTTCTTTTGTTCATAAATATGAAAAGAATTAAATCCTGTTTTCTTACTGATCTGTTCCTTTTAACGGAACAAGTTTTAACGAAAAACTGACGACCAAATATACATAATTTAAAGAGTAATAGATATGAGCTATTTAACGCTAAAATTTCATTCATTTCGAAATGTTTAATTACATTCATAACTATATTTTCAATGTTCCATTTTTTAAATTGATATTTTATAATTCGATAATCATTTTTTAACACAGTTATAGGTTACTGTATTCCTATCTAATAATGATAATTTTCAAGCAGCTTCATTTGATCCCTAGATGATATCATAATCATCTATGTATCAAATAGACCTGCTTGAAAATTATCATTACTTGATAGGAATATAGTAAACTCTGACATGGAGTGGTAGTGCCTATATCATAAAAGACACTACCACTCCATATCAGTGTACACCTGGAAATAATGTTAATGATTTTCAGAGAGTCAGCCTGAGCGTGTAGATGAACACGGTAAAATAACCCCCTCAAATATCTTAAAATCATAAAATTAAACTTATCTAAATCTTAGTAAAAGAAATTCTCCTATTTTTAAAAATGGATGGAGACACAAGTAAAAGCGATCAAAATCTTGAATTTTTCGATCCAGATTTAGGTTTCTTTGATCATAAACATAAAAAAAAAAATAAATAATGCATTCCCCTTGGTGTGATCCTTTTAACCAAACGAGTTTTAAGGAAAAACAGACGCTAAAATATACATCATTTGAAGAGTAATAAACAGATGCATTTTAAAAGTCGTCAATGAATGAGTTTTTATAGCGATGCTGCATAAATTACTTTGTCTTTGAGCTCAGGGTGCATATTTTTTCAGAGCGTCCGGCTCAGTGTGGAAGAGGACACACAGGAAACACTTGATTTCTATGAAATCCAAAAACGTCCTTTAATTACTACCATCCACGGCGACGATTTAACAGAGTTGAAAAGGAAACAAGGAGTTCACCATCTCTGCTGGAGTTTGGCGGGATTCCCGCCACTGTTTGTTTATCTCTGATTTCCCAGTGAGGCCCTACTTCTGGAAACACCTGATCAAACAGCATTTTCGTGTTAGTAGCCAAGTCAAGGAAGAGGCACTAATGAGCTTGGACGGGAGGCCAGAGGAAGTGTGGGCAACATGCTGAAGCGGAGAACGAGGAAGGTGGATTAGGTAAGAAACAAAGTGTAAAAAATCAAAGATGTCGGGGGAGATAAGCGAAAAGTTTGGTAGAGAAAAATTACCATGTCCAAGTGCGATGGCGCGTTAGATTGGCCTCACTATATTGGCAAAGAGCTGCACTTGCAAAATAAGCAAGAAGAAAATAAAATGGCGGTTTCGTGTTAGAGAGGAAAGGTTGTGGTGAAGAGACATGATTAATTTTAGTCGGTTGGAAGATGGTTAAAAATGAATTCACAAAGAGCTGAAAAAAATAGTAAAACAAATGTAAACAAATGATTTATGCCAAAAGTTGAGCAGTTGAATCAGAAGGAGCACTGATTTGTTTGCATAGTAAACAAAGCCGATGTGAAAGTTGTCACAAAGACATGAAGGGACTTAGAAAAATATGAAAACTTAGATAAGAGACGTATTTATAAAAAAAAAATATAAGTAGGAAGCATGGAAAAGATGAGACGGTTCGGAAATTGAAAGAAAAAGAAAAGAAATAAGAGGGAAGATAAAAGATGGAATGAATCCACAGGATAATCGGATGTGATAAAGAAAAGAAAAATGTTAGGATTTATTTCGCTTCTTTGTTTAACGGCACATCAAACATTGAAGCTTATTTAGTACCAAAGCCATCTATCTAGAAGAACAGCAGAGAGGCTATTTAACCTATAGCTGGTAGGATAAGGGTATTTGTCCGAAAGTGAACGTAATAGCGCGACTGGAGTTCAAACTAGATTACTACTATTCCGTAGTTGATCGCTTTAACCATTACACTACGAGGACCCCCTGGTTAAGGATTAAATAGGATGTACATAAAATAAAAATTCATATACAAGTGTAGAAGACTGTAGCCTGACATATAATTCAACTGGATTTTAATCTAAAATTTTGGTTGTGCAAAAATAGAACAAAACTGTTCTGATGCTTAACTAAATTGCTTGAAATAGGACTGCTTTGATAATTAAACTATTTACTTGTGCTAAACTAAATTGTTCGAAATGGAACTGCTTTTGTATGCTAAACTGAATTGTTTGAAATGGAACTGTTTTGACATTCAACAGAACTATTTTAACATTTAATTGTTTGTAAACAAAAACAATACTTATACATAGCCCAGTCGGCTGGGGCTGTAGAATAACCGACTGCTTTTCTGTTGAGAGGTGATACCCCTAAAGATTGACCTGGATAGGACACTAAACAATCTGTTAGTGAATTCCAATAATGTTGGATCTTTGGGGAATGCGGAGTGCCTCTTCATTGCCATTGATTAATGTTAATGTGATGGTTTGCGTCCATTGATAAAGAATAAGATTATGTTAAAAAATAAATGTATATCGTAAAAAATAAATGCCAACTTGTTTAAGAGAAATAATTATAAACACTTCTATTGGCACTCTGAATAGTGGATTTATCTAATATTGGCGGCAGCCTGATCTACAGGTAATAGGTCATACGTTGCAAACGCCGAAGCAAAAGTTTTGGTACAATGGAAATCGAGTGCGCGCTCGTTGATTGGCTAGAGCCAGTTATGAGAGATTTAAGTGATGTGTGCAAGACTGTTGAATATGGACTTTTGAAGGGCAAATTTGAATAGTTTAGAATTAAAGGAAAATATCGCTCTCATTTGAGGAAAACGGCTTATAAATGGAATTCTGTTTCATTTCCTTCATTGATTCGAGAGAAAAGGCTATAACATGCCATTCTTGAGTGAGTATTTTTTTACCATCGCGACTGTCATTTGCTATTGGTAGTAAATCCGGAGATAACAATATTTTGTAGCTGATAACCGGCTCTATTCAATGATATTACTTTTCTTCTTTATATTGTGAAGTTTCCGTAAAAATAATTCGAAATTATCACTTTTCCTTTCTGAGACTTGACCATTTCAAAACAACGTGATAAAAGTTCAATTCTCTCGGAGTTTGTTTGTTTGGCTTTTATGGCATATCAACCTTTGTATGTTATTTAATGTCAAATCAATTTTTTACAAAAAACAGTTCTATTTAAAAAAATTCAACTTAGCATAAGTACACAGTTTACTTCTATTTAACCCATAGATAGGACCATATCAGGTGCTACCACACCGAGCCAGATTAGCCCTGAGAGCGATGTTAATGAAGGGGTACTCAGCATTCCCCAAAGGTCCAACATTATTGGAACCTCATCATCAGATTTTTTAGTGTCATATCCAGGACAATATTTAGGGGGTATCACCTCTCTACAGAAAAGCAGTAGGTGTATTCTACAGCCCCAGTCGATTGGGCAATGTACGAGAATCATTAAAAAAGTGTCCAGACTTTTTTTGTATGGGCACTTTTATTGATAGTACACGCATGAAACTCTAGTCCCTTTCGAAGTAATCTCCTCCGGCTGCAATGCACTTGTACCGTTCTAGAAAGGCCCCATGAAAGTCCTCTTGTGTGAGCGTATCAATGACCTTCGTCACAGCTTCTTTCATCTCCTCAATTGTCTCATAACGACAGCCTCTGAGCTTAGGGAATAACCAAAAGTCACACGGAGCAAGGTTTGGACTATAGGGACGGTGAGGAACTGTCTTGATACCCATCTTGGTCAAATAGTCTGTGACAAGGATGGAGTCGTGGACTGGTGCATTGTCCTGCTGGAAATGCCACTGACCCGATTTGAAGAGTGCTGGCCTCTTCCCAAGGAATCTCTTTCTGAATTCCACTAGAACCTCAACATAGTAACCCTAACCCTAACCCTTTGGCCAATCAACTCTGGTGTTCTGACTTCCTTACTCCTCCCACACCTCTCATCATCCCCCACAGATTCCCTGCCTTCCTTGAATCTCTTATGCCACTCAAACACTGATACTTGATTCGTGCAAGATGGTCTTAAAGCAGTCTGAAGCATTTCATACGTTTCTCTGACATTTTTTCCAAGTTTGAAACAGAATTTTATTGCATATCGTTCTTCTAAAATGTCGTCACGTCCAGATTGCACTTTTGAAATTCACCAGCTGTAACGATCAGGATTTTGTAGGGTGTATTCCAATTCCTGCTGTAACTGTTAATTTGAAGCTGAAATCATAAAAATTGGTCAGTCATCTCATAATATGTATAGCAATAACATACTAAATTTTCAAGAGTTCATGACAATTTTAAATCCCTATACAAAAAAGTCTGGAAACTTATTGCATTCGCCACGTATAAGTATAGTTTTTGTTTACAAACAATTAAATGTCAAAACAGTTCTGTTGAATTTCAAAACAGTTCTATTTCAAATAATTCAATTTAGCATACAAAAGCAGTTCCATTTCAAACAATTCAGTTTAGTACAAGTAAGCAGTTTAATTATGAAAGCACTCCTATTTCAACCAATCAGTTTAGCATAAGACCCAAAGATAAGACCGTACCATATGCTAACACCGAGGCCCAGAGGGGAGATTGGAGCGATGGCAGCAAAGGGGAACTCCGCATTCAACGAATCTCCAGAATTACTAGAACCTCATCATCACATTGTTAAGTATAATATTCCGGACTTTCGTTCAGAGATGCAGTCGGTGTATTCTACAGCTCCAATCGACTGGACAAAATCCTCATTGAGAGCAACATATCTACGGCCTTATGACAACCTTAGCAAACCTAATAAATGATTATTCTTTTGTTTTTAACAAGTCTTTGTTAGTTAATCACGGCAAAAATCCATGATGACATGACAATTTTTCCTTCAGTTTTTATTTTCAAGTGGTACTTATTTCACTCCTATTTAATATTTTGGTATTCATCAAAGCTATACTGCAACTGTTCATACCAAAAACTTGTCAACTAAGATTTTCCATTGTGAAACGGAAGTGAATCCGGGTACTCGGAAGCTGCATTCAATGGTGGTCTACTACCTTCAAAGCCGGCTCATCTGAAAGTCTCTAATATATTCCTTTGAGGTTATTCTTTCTTTGCTTTACAAGGGATAAAACGGAAGTTGTCTTCCTGAATATGGTAGGGTAGAGACAAGCTAGTACGTTTTTCTAAAAAAAAAAGATTGAATTAAAAACGACAAAAAAAAAAGAAACAAGCGCCATCTGGGGGAACCAAAGAGAAAATGTTTAGATCACGGTAAGTGTTAATAAAACATAGATGTGTCGTAGGAAATCGGTGACCCGAGTTCAAATCTTGGACGAAACTGATTGAGTTTCACTTCGCACTAATTTCTTTGGGGAGGTATAAATCCATCTGTTCTTCCCCAAGCTGTACATAAAAAGTACGGCAAGCTGGGCTCTTTAGCCTTGGTTAGGCAACCAACCTTGGAGAAGGAAACTTCTCAATTCAAAGTATCTGCACTCTGCTTTAAAAATGACATTGTATCACAAACTGCTAGTGGTGAAGGGGTTGAGTCAATAGATTTATTTATGAGATAAACATAGTATATATATATACGTAAATACAGAAGGTGTTAATAATGGATATATTTATATCTAAAAAATACATGATGAGTGATACATTGCCGTGGTGTAATAGTTTGCAAACGCCTTTCAGATCAACTACTGCCCAGTTGCAAGTTTAAATCTTGCGAACTGCTTTATAGTCGTGACCTTGAGCCACACCTAAATTGAGTTTTCCAGACTTAAAGAATCGGTTCCCGCTAGATTCCCGAAATCAAGCAGCGACGGGACTGTTCTTTACGTAATATAGTGACCATTTAGGAATGGTAGACACCGTACAACAATCTGAGACCTACTCTTTTGACGAACGAGGCTTAGGTTTTTTTGTGGTTTTTAATGACATATCAACCTTTTTGGGTTATTTAATGTCAAAGCCTTCCTTGTAGAAAAAAAGTAGTGCTACTGTTAAACCTATAGTTGAGAATAAGGGAGTTCATTATGTGTTCAAGGACTACTACTCACAAAGAGAATGCAATGCAGTTTGAACTCGGTTATTACGAAACTGCAGTCCAGTGCGTTAACCACTAAAGCAACGGGTCTCCCTTCAAATCAAGCTTAGTAAATTTTTTGTATATAAATGATATGACTTTATATACGTATACATCGATGAATATATAAAATTCTGTAAATATGTGTATGTATAAAACAAACAAACTGGACAATTGGCCTAACGGGTAGAGTCTTCGCCATTAGTCCGGGAGACGGGGGTTCAATCCCAGGTCGAGCCATACTAAAGACTCAAAAAGTAGTACTTGATGCTACCTAGCTTAACACTCAGTATTATAAGGTACGGATCAAGGTTAAAGTGGAACAATCCAGGGAATAGAGTAACGCCTTCCCCTACACTTCGGTATTAGTAGCTATTGAAAACGGAGCCTTAGGGTCGCCATCGACTACAGTCGCCAATTTTACATAAATTTTTCAGTGAAGCGTGTAATACGCAGAGAGTATACCAGCAGAAAGTTTATACCTACCCTCTACCAAAAAAGAGATGTTTTGGTTATGACACTAAACTTCATCTTGTGTTGAGGCTCCAGTTTTGGAGCTCCGAAAAATTTGGAGTACACCTTCATTACCATTACTATCAGGTCCACTCTGAACTGGAGTGGTTACATCTGTTCAAATCCCATCCATGGGTCAAATAGATCTGTTTAAAAATTCGCATTAGAGAGGAACTCTTGATATTATATGATCATACGCAAAGAACTCTTTAAAAACTACGCAAAAATGTAGATATGTAAGTGTACGTTATTTCTTAATCTCTTGGCGTAAACTAACCCCTTTACACGACGGTAAAATCAATTAATCAATCAACCAATCAAATAAGAATAGAATATATTCATGCATATTCAGATATCTCAATGAATATGAGTTATGCTGTTTATGAAAATTTGATCACAACCAAACATAGATGATTATCATACCAATACGTTCATCTCAATATGCATAAAAGATGACATTGACGATTATTTGTTTATTTCAGTTCATGCATGAGATACTTTTTATTGTTTGTTGGTTGGTTGATCGGTTGTTTTTATGGCATATTAAAATTTACAGGGTTAAATAATACCTAAACTAGTCTTTTTAAAGGAATCATAAGGTTTTTAGCGACTGATATTGATTATTAATAGTAAGCAAGAAACTATTCTTTATAGTAATAAGTTAAACATACTTATATGGTTTCAGGTATTCCAATCCAGTACTAATAATTTATACAAAATTAAATCGTATCAAGTAATCGTATCCTTCTTGATGATGATATTTTATTTGTATACGATTATATAGTTTCAAGTATTTCTATCAAATAATAATAATTCATACACAGTTATATGGTTTTAAAAATATTCGTATTTAATAATTATAATTATTTGTTTTCACAGTTACATGATTTCAAGAATTAATTTTTTCATAATATAGAGATAAAAATTTCAAAAAACTCTTCCAGAAAAATTAATTCATTAATATACGAGGTGAGATTAACAGTAATTGAGCCTTGATCTTTAAATACTTTTAATTTCAAAATTTAAACTTTAAATCAATAAAAGAAAGATAGCTGAACAACTTTTCTAATAAATTGATAATTTTTAGACTTCTAAATTGCGGTCAATATGAATTTGAAAGAAGATTATGAAGCTACTTTCGAAGAGTTTTGCATAATTCTTTTTAGTGAAACACAGTTAAGTGCACGAGCCTCCATAAAACCTGGGCGCAAGTTTTTTTTTTTTTATACGAAAATATTCATCGCAAAGGTAAGACTTGAGGACGTTGAAGATATCAAAAGGTAAATAACGTTGCAGTTTCACACCATATCGAAAGTGATTAAGGGGAGCTTTTACCAATAGAAAACTCACTGTAATAGCCATGTCAATCGGACTGGTTTTAAGAATGGTAAAATTTCACGAAGTGAGTATCATTTGTTTTGTCTTGATTTGGTTTCCTTAATGCCATATCAGCTCCATATAGGTTATTAATGACTGAAATTTAATTCATTCGTAATTTTTTTTATTGCAATCATTACTATATTTTCAATTCTCCAAAGCGTTTTTAATTGCCGTCTTTTACTTCTCTACAATCATGTTTTTGCATTGTTATTTATCAAGTATTCTTATATAATAGTAACAATTCACGCGATTATATGATTTTAAGTAACTTAAGTTAAAAAAAAGACGCAAAGACAAACACTAATAAATCTACACACAGACATACGAGAGGGATAAAAAGTTCATATGATGACGTTATATTTTCTGATGATGACTTTTTAACCAATGAGATGCAAGCACAGCAACACCGATGGAAGTAGTGTTTGGACTGTAAGGGATTAAGTTGATAAATAAAACTCACTTAGTCCCTCCCGGGAAAATGTCTCAGTCAACCTATGAACTTTTCATGCGATTAACGTATAAATATATATATATATATATATATATATATATATATAGAGAGAGAGAGAGAGAGAGAGAGAGAGACACAGACAGATAGAGAGAGGGATTCATCTCATTTTGTGATCCATGAGCGTATGAAAAGACTTGGATATCAAATATGTATTTTATACTAAGACACAATCATGTATGAACGCATACTCACATGCCACACCGGTATACACTGTGGCACATACAAAGAGGGAGATTCAAAAACGTGTGAGCGTACCCACACACATATGCAATCCACCCCACGCACACTCTTACTCAAGAGCTTCCCTCTACCAGACATACATACAGGTGTGTAGGCGGATTTGTTTACTACCTATTCATTTAAATGATTGGATGAAAGGTTTCTTTTCAAGAAGTTCCACCTTCGGCTTTTTGAAACGAAAAGAAAACCAATTTAATTCTTTAATGTGTATTATATGTTGGGCGTGGGAAGCCCTGCACCAATCATTGCTCAGTCACATGCAAGTAAACGTAGGAGGGGGGTGCAAATATCCCTCACTATGAGGCGGTGACCATAACATGCAAAGTAGGTACACAGACCAAAACACTGCGTCCCTGTTGTATCTGCACGTTCAAACAGCAAAAAAAGAAAACTTAAGGACTATATATATATGATAATTTTTAGCGGATGTCTATTTTTCCTTTGCTGAAAGCATTTTAAGATGAAAGAACACTAACAACCAATGTGTACCGTATGGTCCATAAATAAGTACAACTTTTTTTAAAGTAATATTTCTTGTAAACCCGAAGCCTCCGTGCTTTCATTTTTAGTGGAAATTTATGCAGTGAAAACAGATATTATTATGTATGTTCTTTACGATATCTATAGCATTTAAAATCTGTGACAAAAATGAAATTATATATATATATATATATATATATATATATATATATATATATATATATATATATATATATATATCCGTGCTAGTGGCACGACATGATGATGATGATGATAATGAGGATGATGATATATATATATATATATATATATATATATATATATTGCCCTGGAAAAAAATCATAACAATGCTATGAATATGTGAAAATCAAGATCGTTTTTTTTTATTCTTAGTGAAAGTTCCAAAAGCGAATTTTCTTTGGTTGGGCCTGTTTTATTTATTTAATGATATTTCAATTCCTTAGGGGTCACCTAATGCCAACATTTGATTCATTTCGAAATGCTTAATTAGACTCAGGAGAATATTTTCAATATTCTATTGCATGTTTGATTGACATTTTATTAGTCTATAATCATTTGTTTTAACATAGGTAGGATTTAAAGTATTCCTATCTACTACTAATAATTTTCAAACAGAACATTTGATCCATTGATGATATTATAATAGGCGCTACCATTCCATTTCAGTGCAGTCTTGGAAATAATACCAGTGTTTTTCAGTGCGTCTTGATCAGAGTGTACATGAACACTCAAGGAAACATCAATCAAAATTAAACTTATTTATCTCCTATTTTGGAAACTGGACGGAGATATAAGCAAAAGCGATTAAAATCTTGAGTTTTTTTATCCGGATTTATGTTCCTTCGTCCATAAACATAAAAAGAATTGAATCGTTTTCTTTCAGACCTATTCCTTTTAACAGGGCAAATTTTAACGAAAAACTGACAACCAAATATACATAATCTAAATAGTAATAGAAATGAGCTATTCAATGCCAAAATTTGATTAATTTCTAAATGCTTAATTACATCCATAACTATATTTTCAATATTCCATTTCTTTAATTGGCATTTTATAATTCGATAATCATTTATTTTAACACAGTTATAACTTACTGTATTCCTATCTAATAAATAATAATTTTCAAACAGAACCATTTGATCCATAGACGAGACCTTAATGAGTTTCAAAGTAAACCTAGGAGTAATAGCAATGAAGGAGTACTTCATACTGTCAAGAGTTCACGCACTGGAGACCCACCACCAGATACTGCTTGGTGTCATACCTAGGACACCTCATTTTGGTCTGGGGTCTAGTATACTCTGTAGAGGATACTATCGGACTATTCAAAGCTTCGCAGTGTAGCAAGATTCTGTAAATATTTTTCTTATATATAAGTAATTTACAATAGAAATATATTGAATATAACTTCAATATTGACATGAATTAGGAATTATTTTTGCAGCATATATGGAAATTTAATTTGGTTTGGTTTGGTTTGGTTTTTATGGTTTATCAACCATTGTAGGTTATTTCATGCCACATCCTGTTCCCACATGAATATATATTAAATATATAATTTGTAAACATATTTTCGTTGATAAAAATTTTTAAACAAATCTGTACTCATTTTTTGCTCACAGTTTCAAGTATTGGTATAGAACACAATTTTACATCAGGCATTTGTTTGCACACAGTTAAATTGTTTCAAGTATAGCTATACAACAGTCACAATTTTACATCAGACATTTGTTTGCACATAGTTCAATGGTATAAAGTATAGCTATATAACAGTCACAATTTAACATCAGACATTTGATTGCACATAGTTCAATGGTATAAAGTATAGCTATATAACAGTCACAAATTAACATCAGACATTTGTTTGAACATATTTTGTAGGTAATTTTACTTTCAAATGAGTTAGAACTGATTTGTTTGAGCACAAATATTACTGTTGTTTCTTGACAGTTAACTAGTTACAATTATTACTATTTAACACTAATAAATCTATTCAATATTAATAATTTGTTTGTACACAGTGAAGTGATTATAAGGGTTGTTATTTAACACTAAATGTTATTTTCAATACTAGTCATTTATTAACACACAGTCAAATGGTTCCAAGTATTGCTATGTTATATATATATAATTCATTTTAGGAACACAGAGCTTCAAGTATTGCTATTTAACACTCATAATTCTATTCAATAATACTCTTTCATTTGCACACAGTACCAAGCATTGCTATATATCACTAACAATTCAGTTAAACATCAGTCATTTGTTTCCACACATTTAAATGATCAAGTAGTTCTCCTTCTAACAATTCAATTTAGCATAAGTATACAGTTTAAATGTTAAACAGACTGATATCTGAGCCGGTGCAATCAGCAGACTTAATCTCATTTTTTCAATTGACATTTTATAATTCAGTGTTGGATGAATTTGTGCGAAAATAAAAGCTAAGCAACCCATAAGTGCGGCTCACCTCTGGCAATTCTTGCAGTATTGCTAGGTAGAACTATCTTCAGTTTACCTTCAGAATGTCGAGAATCTATGAAGAAAGGGATCATTTTGATGTATCCAAAATTTAAGAAGTTTTTTTATAATTCTTTGTTTTGTTTAATTTGTATTTAGTGTGGCTCAGGAAAATTTGTATTTAGTATAACAGATAAAATCATTCCATTGTTTCATTAAAAATAACACTTTTAGGACGAAAAATAAAGTTTTTGATGGTGGCCAAATACTTTTGACTGGAAGTGTATATATATATATATATATATATATATATATATATTTGGTGAAAATGCTGGGAGGATTTCATTGTGCATTTGGGGATAATCTTTTCTTCTATGCATCAATGTATAAAAACACGCCCATTTTGTGGTCATTTTTAATTGTTATTATATCAGCTCCGAATACATGCAATCTTTTTTGGAATTTCTTGCCTCAGTAATAAATCATTATCATATTGATGGGTTGCATCTATTTGGAGACAGTTTTGAATGGTTTTGTCTCCAGATAAGTGATGACCAAAAATATTCTTTCATCTCTTGTCCAAAGCATTGTGATCAAGGATTTATAGTTGTTATGGTATACTACTTTTTAAATCCGTAAAAAAAAAACACAGCGTTATTATTAGTGGATTTATTAGCAGTCACATGGGTCCCATGTATATTGAGACACTATATATATATATATATATATATATATATATATATATATATGTATATTATTTACTCCTTTAATATTTTCACATCAACGCTAGCTGATGGTCTTTCTCTGGAGTTTGAGTGACAGCAAGTCATCTCAATTCTCCAGAACCCTTCTCAATAATGTTGTCGTTTGGATGGTCTCCACTCGGCCGCCAACTTCCAAGTCCTCCAGCCCCTTTAATAATCCTTTAGTTACAGTACAGTTTTTTCTAAGTTTCTATTCCCTCGTTAAACAAGCGGGATATAGTTTAAATACCATCATGAAAATCTTTTGAAATATATCAATGAACTGAAGATGATTTTATCTTGAAATGTAGTTGAAACAAGAAAAACTATAACCAATAGTTTAGAACTGAAGGAAATATTAACGACAGTCAGGATAGAAATGTCGTTTAAAGATGAAATTTTTGCTATGGGTAGTACCAGTTGATAAACAACTGACGCCCTTATAGAAGTAACTTGTTTTCAAGTGCACTTGTTGTGTAAGGATCTGTTTTCCTTCAAGTCCCCTGTGATAGCTGAACTTGGAAGGTAAAAACGCCTTCAGTATTGTCAAGATAACAACGCGAGAAAGAGGAAACTATGGCGGAACTTCCGGAGGTGCTGTAAAGAAAATCCCACCTTATATTCAACAAGTTTTGGATGGATATGCAAATGGTTCTTTTGAAGTCTTAGGAATATAGATGTAATGTACCGTGAGAGGCATACGAATAAGGGAGCATTTATTATTGTTAATGCTGTCATGTTTGTTGCTATTCTTGTTGTTGTTGTTGTTACTTTTGATATCATTAGAAAATGAACGAATGACTAGTGTAGAAGTTTAACATGTAGCATTTACCCAACTCCTTCGTCCCGAGTAGGATGCGAATAAAATCGATTTTTAAGCCGAGTTTATATCAGTTTTAAATTCAGAGTTTTCCTTCTTCTAGTCTGGTTGCCACACCTAAGTTAAAGAGATTAACCTCTCCAACTATCAACTAATAGCTGGAAGAAGGGTTGGATGCATACCTTACACAAATGTAGTATTGTTATGTAAAATGTAATTTAAGATCTGCTATTTTTCTGTAGTTGTATGGCCACCTACTTACCATCTCACAAACCATACAAGATGAGGAAGAAAGACTGGACAATGTTGTAAGAGTAAGGACGAGCACATAAGCGACGTTCTCTAATGGAGCGCTACGCATGGACGCGCCAGTGTTGGCCGACCAGCAAAGACTTAAACACATCTGCTCTGGGTGGACACTGAATGCAGTCTAGAGGACCTACCAGGAGTGAAGGAGGAAAAGGAATGAGTTGTGTATGTGTGTGTGTGAGAGAGAGGGGGGAGAGAGAACGTTGTGCCGTCCATATTTACCATCCCCTCCGCTTGTCTAATATGGATAGTTTTCGTGATGGATGGTAGGTGTCCGTACAGTTGCTGCTGTTGATTTGTAGGGTGTTGCCTCCAGGACTTGTTCAGTACAGCTCACAGCATTCTTGTGTAATTGCCGTCAAGCCTTTTCACCATGCGTCTAGCTAGCGTCCATGTGGTGCATCTAAATAGAAGAATAGACACGACTGCTGCTGGGAAAAAAACTAACTGGATCCAATTCAGAGTTTTCCTTCTCCTAGGCTGGTTGCCAAACCAAGTTTCAAGAGCACAGTTTGCTTTACTATATATTCATAGCTTGAGAGATTACTTTGATGTATACTTTTCCCACGGTTAGTGCTATGTAAAATGCGGATAGTCTATTCCAGTGATTAGAATCTGAGTCACCGTGTCCAATTCCTACGTCGATAACCATTACTCTACGAGAAACATGCACACTCACCTTTTAAACACGCCAAGTCAGTGAGGCTTAGAATATGTAGACTGTAGAATTCCAAAAATGAGTATACCTGTTATATATGTTTATGTAAATTTATTTTTGGTTACAAAGGTTGTTGCAATTATTCCCAAATAAAAATAATTTGCATACAATTCAGGCATGGACACCTATCGATAGGCTATCGGCCATATGAAAGTCATACCTGACCAATAAAATAAAACGCAGTTTTTTCCCAGCTTGACGGCAATTACACTCGAATGCTACGAGCTGTACTGAACAAGTCCTGAAAGCAGCACCCTACAAAACAGTAGCTGCACGACCACCGACCACCCATCACGAAAACCATAAAAATTAGCCGAACCAGACATGCAGAAATACTGCTGGAGAAGTAAGGACGAACTCATAAGCGATGTATACCTGTGTACCTCCTCACATGGACGAGCAAAGGTTAGACACCCAGGTAGAATCTATCTACCGCAGCTCTGTGCCGATTCAGGATGTAGCCTGGATGACCTAGTGAGAACGATGGACGATAGAGTCAGCTGGCGAGAGAGGGCCAAGGATATTTGTGCTAGGAGCACGACAGGATCAGCTGGTTTCTAGCGACTAAGAATAATAATCCTTTATCAACAGTTTTAGATTCAACTAACTATTCTCAATAAAAAATAATTTGGATACAGTAACAGAGTTTCAAGTATTTCTAATATTTGTAGTTTTCAAAGAGATCTATTCGACCCATAGCTGAGAGATTAACAGTGTGTCAGAGTGAAACTGAGAGTTATGGCAAAGATAGCAGGTATATTGCAGGCTTTTTAGAAGACACATGGACATAAACAGAAGACTTGACTGTCGGAATTATATCTATTTATGAAAGTTTGATTGATTAATTTCTTTTTCTAATGGCATACCAAACTTCATGTGGTATTTAATGCCAGTACTTGTTGAAGGAGTATAGTGGTATTAGTTATACCATAGCTGGGGCGGATGAGGTAGTTGAAACGTTTCTCTAGAGTATAAAGCCGAACGTGAACGGAATAGTATGACTGGAGTTCGAACTTGCTTACAACGATATTACAGTCTGGTACGGGGGATCTCTCCTCGATAATTCAGGCCTTGTGCTCTACTAATTTAATCAGAGTAAATGATTACACCATTCATTAACTCATCTGGGTTTATTATAACCATCTCCATAAACCCCTAATGGTTTCTCGCACATATTTGTCCACACAAGCCCCCTTCCACCATTTCGTTTGCTATTTTGTCAGCCCTTCTACTGTCAGCAAAGATCATTAATTAGGTCACTCAATAGGCTTGATGGCCGTCCTCTGAATCTTCTTTTGTCAAATTGTTCCTTACGTACCAGTTGACCAGTAAAGGATGCGCACTAAGCGAAACAGATATTAACTTATGAAATGTGATCGCTGACCCGAATTCAAA
The DNA here is from genome assembly GCA_963585895.1 of Sepioteuthis lessoniana. NCBI lineage: Eukaryota > Metazoa > Mollusca > Cephalopoda > Myopsida > Loliginidae > Sepioteuthis > Sepioteuthis lessoniana. The sequence continues at coordinate 77,788,105 of OY757906.1, read as the reverse complement.
TCCTAGACGAGACTGTAAGTGGTTCACTTTCAACTAATGCTGTTAGGAAAGGCATGAATCACTCTGTTATCCTCTCAAATATGTGTAAATAGTATGGTAGACTGGTTCATTAGCTTTGGTTTAGCAACCAGTTCATGAGAAAGAAAATTCTGGATTAAAACCAGCTGTATTCTTCTTAAGCCAATGACATATCCTGCCCTTTGCAGTGGGTTCTGTAAATACTAACGACTTCATCATAGCGCTTTGTCAATCGACAAACTAAATACAAAATTTCTATGCTGTCACTCAGAAAAAAGATAATGCAGCTTAACTTTGGACAAATGCAGGTACTTTTTGCATGATTTAATTTCAAACCGTCTTTTAAAAAATTGCCAAATATTTAAGACCACTAGAAGTTGGTGACCTTAGTCGAGGGTGACCCGAAGCCTCGCTTTTCAATAGCTACCATACCGGGGAGGGCGCTACTCTATTCCCTGGATTGCTCCACTTTACTCTTGATCCTTACCTTTTAAAGCTGAGAGTTAAACAAGGTGGCATCAAGTACCTTTTTTGAGTCTTTTATATGAGTCGACCTGGGATTGGGCTTAGATCTCCCAGCCCATTTGCCAATCTGAGGCTCAAATAATTTCATTTTGTTGAAATACAAATCCCTGGCAAAAATATAGTCACCCCATCCCACAGTTAAAAAATTTAATCAAGTATTTTTGATCCATGAAAAATAAACTAACCAGAAATCTGAGGCGAAAACCTAATTTGTTTAATGATTAAACTTTCTGGCTTCATAGAACATATTTCAAATTATTCTATTTTTTTTTCCCTCAAAGCCAAACAATTTGACTATCAAATGAATTAGGTTTTGTTTCAAAAGTCTATATTTCATGCATGAGAAATAATGGAAAGGACGTTTTCTAAGAGGGGTGGATCTATTTTTCCCATAGACCTCTTCCAAATCGGAAGGGGCAAACTAAGATCTTCATATTCTTCTTTATATAAAATTATCTGATAAGCAATCCCCATTCATAGCAGTGGCAAGATTACTTGCTGCTCATCTCTTCTCCACATAAAATATGACAGACTGTACCGAGTTACATGGTACCAGGAGCAACCCTTGACCTGACTTTATTTTTGTACTTTGTGCTCAAACATCGATTATTAGGCCCGGTAGAAAATATGTTGCCGGCCACAGTGTACTTTCTTATTACAAATCGCGAAATATTACCCGACGTTTGTATATAAATCGGACATTATTGATGTCTGAAAATTGAGACTAAACTACATTTTCGTTTTTCCCTGAAGACTAAGAAAACATTTCACGAAAACTAACGTAGAGAAATGAACAAAACAATTCCTTTTATCTTTCTTTTCCAATTTTACTCGTCTGTTAAGTTCGAAAGAATCTATTTCCCGAGTGATTTCACGAAACCAAGAAAAGACTACAATGACTTGAAGAGCTTCTTAATTCCAACTGTGCTGTCTAAATCGGTTAAGTCATTTTTGCTTTCGTGCCGCAGACAATATGGCATTGTCTTGAAATCTTCTCAGGAAGTTTTCTTTACGTGAATGACCTCAGGCAACATTGTTCCATTTTGGTAAACAATACACAGTTTATTTTGTGATAAAAATCTTATATCATCAAAGTCTGTTTCGTTTTTAAATTGATTTTATTGTTTCTTTTGACTTCATTCAACTTAAGAAAATCTTAGATTTATCAGAGAGCCCTGTCAGCTGGGGCTGTAGAATACACCAACTACATCTCTGCAGAGGTGTAAGACCCCCACTCACTATGAGAATCCTGAATATGACATTAAACAATCCGATTGTGAGGATCCAGCCCCGGAGCTTAGGGAAATGTGGAGTACCTCTTCAGTGCCATTTCTCCCAGGTCAACACTGATTCGGAGTGGTTGTACCTGATACCGTTCTATCTATGGGTCAAATAGAACTGTTTAACATTTAAATTGAGTGCAAACAAATAACTTGTGTTAAATTCAATTGTTAGAAGTAGATCAGCTTGATTATTTAACTGTGTGTAAACAAATAACTGATAGTTAATTGAATTTTTAGTGATTCATGGCAATACTTGGAACTTTTTTAATGCATGTAAAAGAATAAGCTCAGGCTCGTTTTAAAAAAGTTATCAACAAAATGCGTTTACAAATCATGTATATCTAATATATATGTATAAAGAGGATTTGGTATAAAATAACTCACAAGTGTTGATATGCCATAAAACCAAACAAAACAAAATATATTTGTCTATGTCTGCTTCTTTGTTTATTTATTTTTTATGAAGATATCTTGTAGCTGGCAAGAACATAGAAGCTAGCTGGTTCATGCATTTACCATAAACGGACTTCAGTGTGCCATATATATCGGCTGCTGGGAAACTTTTTACTATGTCTTTCATCTAAAAATTATGTAAGTCTGACGTGTACATAGACAAAAAGCCGAAAGAAGCTTGTTCATGTCTTTCTCAAAAAGGGATGTTAATGTAACGTTCACATGAACAGAACGTTGGAAGATGGTTCATACCTACCTCTAAAAAGAACCTCAGTTCGATGTGTATATAGAGGAGCAGATCTGTCTTCCTTTAAAACGTTCTATGTGTACATAGAAGGCTAAAAGCAACTGGTTCATGGTTTTCACAAAAAGGAATAATAAAACAATATGTACGTAGATAGAATTTTTGAGGAAGTGGATCCATGCTTTTCTCTAAAAGAAAGCTGAATTAGACGTGTTTTAAGAATATTGGGAAAACTTATCTATGTCTTTCCTCTAAAAAAGGCATAAGAGTGACAGGAACATAGACGACCTACGGCGAAATTCGAACTTGAGTTGACAAATTAATTTTCCGTGCCGCTAACCGTTATGCCACTTTTGCTTTATACTTCAAAGCAGAATATACAAATGTGAAGCCGTGTACAGCTGCGACTATAAAATGATTATATGTACAAGATATACTCACGGTGAAATACGCCTTCTCACTGCTTTAAGTACTTTACATCATAAATAATTTATATTTCGTGCTATGAATAACTCTAAAAGCTTATTTTTCCCGGATGCAAACTTTTAAATAAGAAACAAAATTAGTTTCCGATAGATATTAATGTATGTCAATGACATTCATAGTTTAGCATGAAAATAATAACTTAATACGAAAAAGTTGCCGTTTTGAAAAAAAATGTATAAAAATTTTTTCTGTTACCCGAAATTTTAAAACTGCTTTATCATTTGTATCTTCTTTTAAGAAAGATTTTCCTATTCATTTAAAGTTGCCTTTGAAATTTAATATTTTAAGTGTTTGAATATCAAAGCGTTAAAATTCAAAAAGTTATTTTTTCTGAATATTGAGCTCGTTTATTTCATAAATAATGTTATTAGCAAAACGTTTAGGCCGATCTGTTTTACGGCCGTCTTCAGGTATAAAATCCATTTAGAACGAAAGAATCTCTTTTTTCTTTCTTTGGAGCCATTGTCGGGTTTTCCTAATGTAAAAAGTAAATTGTTTGTAAGTGTTTACACTTTATAAATAATATGAGAAATGTTTATTTCTTTCTATCTCTACAGATTCAAATTGAATAAAAAACCTTTCAAAATACACTAACTTTTACACGATATTCCTTCAGTATCCCCCGGTCTGTGTATCCATGAAAAGTGTTTAGTGTTTTTTGTGGTTTCCAATGTTCACATATTACTGAGATGTCTTCTATTTTAACATCAGGAATGATGTTGATCTATCCTCCGGCCCAATAGGCTAGGGAAGTAGAATACACTAACTGCATCTCTACAGAGGGGTATGACCCCGCCAACAAATGTCCGGGATATGACACAAGGCAATCTGATGTTGAAGCTCCAGTTATGTTGGAGCTTTAGGAAGTGCAGAGTACCCCTTCAATGCCATTGCTCCCAAGTCCACTCTTTAAACAGTGTACTTATGCTAAACTGAATTGTTTGAAATAGAACTGTTTTTACATTTAAAAACAACTGATGGCTGGGGCTGAGAGATACACTGACTGCATCTCTGCTGAGGGGTAATACTTTCCCCAATGAGATTCCTGATATGACACAAAGCAATCTGATAATGAGGCTCCAGTAATGCTGGAGCTTGGAGAAAGTTGAGTACTCTTCATTACCAATGCTCCCAGGTTCCATCAATGGGACAAATAGAAGCAAACTGTGTAATTACGCTAAACTGAATTGAAATTAACATTGTTTTACATTTTACTGTGTTTAAACAGGGTACTTGTGCTAAACTGAATTGTTTGAAATCGAACTACTTTGACATTTAACTGTGTCTAAACAAAAACTGTACTTATGATAAACTGAATTGTTAGAAACAGAACTATTTATTTGTATAAAATTGGATTTGTCAGTATTTAACCTTCAATGGTTGATATACTATAAAACCAAAACAAACCAAATCATATATCCTCTTGGTGGGAGTTTAAAAGTGGCATCTGAATCCCTTGCAAGGGATTAAGATCATCTCAAAAAGGTCTAGGACACTAAACTGCATCCACTGGTGAGGCTCCACTTCAGGGACTCTGTGCAATGTGAAATAATCCCATTTTTGGCTATTATTCCCAGGTCCACTCAAAACCGGAGTGGTAGCATCTATTCACATCCCATCGATGGGCTAAATATATATAGAGAAAAATTTTAAGTTGTAGCAGAAATTAATGAAACACTGTAACTGTAACAAAATAATTGTATATTTTAATTAGTTATAGTTCTTGATATTAGATTATTGCCTACAAAAGTAGAATGCTTAAAACCCTATGTCTTGCAAAAAATTATTTTCATTAAATGTTGTTACTTGAAACCAAATGATTCCTTGGAAATTATAAGTGTGCTAGGAATACTTCAAAATATATCACAAAATGCAAATTATTTGTATTAAGATTAAGATTAATTACTTCAAGCTGTAACTGTTTGTAAATGGTTAGATAACTGACTCTATGAAATTGCTTGAAACAAAAGCGACCCCAAAAATATTAGCTTGTCGTAAAACCAACCAATTGATATTCCAATAAGCAGATTCCCTGTCCTTTATTATGAAATACTCGCTTTATAAAATTTTAAATTATAAATGTTATGGGTTCAAGAGAGACACTAACTGATGTCCCAAATAACTTGATTTAATTGTGTCTAATGACAACATTTGCTGGCTTATTTAATGCCGAAATCCATCAATTTATAGTTTAAAGTAACCATTATAATTGATCCTTTTAAAAATTACCTCAAAGAGAACATGAAAAACAATTAAACCGACAAGTCCAATATTTTGGTCAAAGCATCATTTTTCTGTACAACGTAAGCAAGCTATTTTGGTCAGAGATCTTTTTTATTATCCCTTGAGTACGATATTTCAATCTCAGGAAATTTTCATCATATACTGATAAAAACAATTTCCAGTCTTGATATATCACTATTACTTTATATTCACAGTTCAAACTGACAATCCTATTTATATTCAAATTCTACTTTTATTCAAAATACAAGTATTTGTAATTTTTAATAGAATGTAAAATGTATTGAAATCCATATAGTCATGTTAAAAATATAAATAGGTTTATTTAATACCTATGTACTTTTATTCAGTATCTATGCACTTTTATTTATTCAAAACTTTTCATTATTCAAAATGTGATTTTATTCAACATATACAAAATGTAAGCAAATGAATTGAAATCCATTTAGTCATATTCTAAATGGAAACGCAAAACATAAGTATTTTTATTCAAATCATGAATGTCTTAATACAAACTAGTGTAATTTTGCACGAAATATGAATACATTTATTCAAATCGCATCTATTTTATTCAATATATAAATATTTATTCAAAGCAAATGTAGTTTTATTCAAAACAAAAATTTATTGAAAAAGTATAGAATTTTATTCAAGATATATGTACATTTATTTAAAAAAACAATTACCTTCATTCAAAATATAGATGAATTTGATTAATAGATTTTTATTAAAACAAAAATTTATCAATACGTTTTAGTACCATCATTCAAGAATTTTCTCTTCGAGGTTCGATTGAAAGGTTAATTGGTTGAACAAGATGCTCTAATGAAACGTAACCAAATGAGATTCATTTTTTAAAAATATGCCCCTAACAGTCCACACATTTCTTACAGTGGTGTTACAATGCTTCGGTCCCATTGGTCAAAAAGTTATCCACTGCAGATATGAATTCATATGAAATTTTACCCCATGAACCTTTTAGCAAACTCTCGTACATGTCAAATATTGCAATGTGAAAATCTATTTATTATTAATAAACATGATTTTCAAAAACAAAACTTATATTAGGAAAATAAGCAAGTTATTTTATGAAGATTTTTCTATGAATGCCTTGCGATAACTTGAGTTAGGGTCCTTACCTCTCAGCCCACTGACTACATACGGCCTTTGATTTTCATTGCAGCCTCGGGACCTCTGAGATTAAGGTTATATATATATATATATATATATATATATATATATATATATATATATATATATATATATTACCCTCTCATACTTGTACTATTTAACACATTTTACAATGGATGAAGTGGTGGTGATGGGCTCGTATCTACAAAAAAGAAAAGACAGATTTAATGGAAACAATTTTTTTCAAAATTTGTTTTTATATACTCGATGAATTATTATTCGATTTTGAAATTAAGTTTTACTTTTATTTTTAAAGATTTTTTTTCAAATGATGTATTTTTTTAATAAATGTGATTATATGAGGGATACTCTGAAAGTCACGGTTCCTATTTTCCGGAAACATACTCCAGATACAAAAACAACATTACTCAATAAACTAGAACAAGTTTTCAAACAAAAGACACTGTTCCTACCCAGTCATCACCATTGACTAGGCATTTTCGCCAGAGTGGACAAGAGCCAGCATGCCGCATTTATTTAACATTAACAACCCATTCTTTCACAGCAGAGATGATGGCATCGTTGTCAAGAAAATATAATTCGTTTTGTCCATCATTCATCGGCCTATTTCGTAGGAATGAGATAAGCTTTGTTCAGTATTGTTTATTATTCAAATTTCTGTCGCAATTACTGAAACTCACCACTCACCACCTAACTGTGCACACAAATCCAGTTTGTTCGTTTGTTTGTTTGGTTGTTTGGTTTCTTTGGTTTGGATTCTTTGTTCAATAACATATAAACCTTCGTGTATTATCTAATGCCAAAGCCATCCTTGTACAAGTATACTAGAGTTACTATAGCATGGGGAATAACCGGATTTATATACATTTTCCAGGGTTTTTTTTAAAGTCTAATAGGGAATGTAATTTCGTGACTGGAGTTAGAACTCGCTTACTTCAAGACTGTACTCTTGCACTTTAGTCATCACACCACGGGGACTACCCCACCGTTTGGTCATCGTAAATTCAATTACACACAAGCCATGCTAGATTCCATTTTGCCAGACTACCGTCCAGAGGCTCTCTATAACTAGGCAAACTTTATGAACTATTGAGGTGAAGATTCTACAACTATTGTAGTATCACCAACATCTTAGGGGAGTTCCCATGATGCAGTGGCTAACATGCTAGTAAGTGGCCATGAAGTAAGGGAGTTCGAACTCCAGTAGCGCTATTATATTCACTTTCGGACTAATAGCCTTACAAATATTGTACTACCCCCTAATTCTCCAGCAGTTGGTTAAAAGCATCTCTGTGGTTCTTCCATAAGAACAGCTTTTGCATTAAATAACCCATGATGGATGATATGCAATTAAAAACAAAGAAACCAGAAAAAAACTAACATCTTGTAGACCAAAATTGTATAATAAGTGACTTTAAAGAGTGATCTAATCTATAGGGCATTCTGGGAACAGTGGTTTGTGGTATATTCTGGGAAGGGCTGTCTAGTTCATGCAGTGTGGTTAAGTTATTTTTATTTCCTGATTTATTTACTGTTTTGTTTAATTGATTATTTTCTCTTGCTTTAATTTATTCAATTGTTTATTATTTTACTCCTTGAGTATTTTTTCTGCTCAGTGTTAGCTGGTAGTCTTGCAGTGGAGTCTGAGTGACAACAAGTCTCCTTAGATCTTCAGGATTACTCTGAGTATTCTAACCAATCTTAACAATACTGTGGTCTAGATAGTCTTGATTTGTCCTCTGATTCACCAACTTTTCCAGTTCTCAATCTAAACTTTTGGTGATCGTTCCAAGTATTACAATTACAATTGGTATTACCGTAAACATCATGGTCCATAGATTTTTTAGCTTTCTGGCAAGGTCTAAGTTCTTGTCTTTGTTTTCTCTTGCTTAGATTTTCACTCTCTGGTTCGCTGGGACGGAAAAATCCACTATACATGAAATTCTCTTTTTTTTTTTTGTTATTTATCAGTTGTGATCCGTGTGTATCTCAAGATGCCAGGGAATTCTATGCGTCTTATTTTCCTGGACGGATTCTTGTTTGTACATCAAGTATTTGATAGAATGATCAAATTTCAGTTTCTTTCTCATTTCCCAGTTGGGTCACCTTTCCTACCTAGTCATATCTAGTCTTATAATCTTTTAGCGTTAGTTTTCCATATTTGCTTACTATAGGATTAACTGTTTGGTGATTTATGGTGTATTATTATTATTATTATTATTATTATTATTGCTATTATACCGGCCCATTGGCCTGAGAGACCTGGGTTCAATCCCAGGTCGTCATACCAAAGACTCAAAAAATGGTGCTTGATGACTCCTTGCTTAACACTCAACATTATAAGGTACGTATCAAGCGTAAAGTGGATCAATGCAGGGAAAGGAGTAGCGCCCTCTCCTACACCTCGGTGTTGTAGCTATTGAAAAAGGAGCCTTCGGGTCACCCTCGACTACAGTCGCTAACTTTACTTTTTATTATTACTCCTTTTCGAGTTTTTCTCGCCAGCGTTAGCCAATGGTTTCTCGGTGGATTTTGAGTGACAGCAAGTATTCTCAGCATTCTGGCCGATCTGAACAATGCTGCAGTTTGGATGGTCTCCACTCGTCGTGTTATTTTCAAGTCCTCCACTTCCTTTCTTAATCCTCTGATGACTGTACCAAGAGCACCAATTACAATTCGTATCACCGTCACTTTCATGTTCCTCATTTTCTTTTCAATTCCGTAGCAAGTTCCAGGTACTTACCATTCTTATCGCTTTCTTTCAATTTTACTCTGTGGTCAGCCGGGACGGTAAAATCTACAATTCAGCAAGTTCTCTTCTTTTTTTGCTGATTATGACAAGATCTGGTCGTCTGGTCGAGATTAGATGATCAGTTGGTATCCCAAGATCCCAGAGGAGCTTATACGTTTCATTCTCCAGGACAGATTCTGGGTTGTGCATATACCATTTCTTCGCGCGGTCAAACTTCAATTTCTTGCACAATTCCCAATGTATCACCTTGCCCACCCATTCGTGTCTCGTCTTATACTCTTTCTATGCTAATTTGCTGCTTTCGCTTATTATGTGATTGATCGTTTCATCTCTATCACCACATAACTTACATCTGATGTTTTGCTACGTCTTTATTATTATTATAATTTACTCTTTTTAGAGTTTTTCACTGGAAATTTAGTGACAGCAAGTCTCTTCAAGTCTCCAGGAATCTTCTCAGTATTCTGGCCGTTCTCAACAATGCTGTAGTTTGGATGGTCTCCACTCGTCCCTGAACTTCTAAGTCCTCCAGTCCGTTTAAAAGTCCTTTAGTTTAGTTATTGTAACGAATGCGCCAATCACCTTCATGTTCCATAGTTGTTTTTTTTTATTCCCAAGTAAGGTCGAGGCAGTTATCTTACTTTTCACTTTCTTTTAGTTTTATTCTGTGGTCAGCCGGTACAGCAAAGTCTATAATTTTGCATGTTCTCTTTTTTTGTTGATTATTATAAGGTCTGGTCTCCTGGCCAAGATTAGGGGATCCGTTTGTTATTATTATTATTTTCATAATTATTATCATCTATTCATTCATTTGTTAGCCGTTAGTTTTCAGGTAGCTAAGAAAGTTTTCTAGGATGATCTAACTTATACATTGAGCCCTCCGTAGTTACTAATATAACAATATATATATATATATATATATATATATATATAAGGAAAATGTTTGCTATATCTAGAAAAATAAGATGATAGATTCAACTCCTAGAATGCCTAAAAGCAACCTGGATTGTAGTAACGAAATCTTCCAATCTGATGATTCCGTTTATTTTCACTTGACTTTGAATGAAACCCTCCTTTGGAAATAACATGGACCACACCAAAAGAAACATTCAGATAATAGACCAAGTAAAGACCACCCCAGACCAAAAGGGGGATAAAACCGACCTTATTTTATTCTATGGTCTAGACGAAAAAATCATTGTAATAGGTTGTGTCTAGACCTTTCATACCCATGAGCATGGAAGTCACCTGGTTACTAAATTGGTGTTTGATGAACCTTAGCCCAAGGTTGCCCCTTTTTAATGCAATACCCCCCCCCTGCGCCAAAAAAAAAAAAACGACAATCGCATAATAATACGTCCTATGACTTCAGAAAAGAGTGGCCGACTGATGAAACGTCATTGTGTTCAATTACATCAATTTCTTCTGTGATACAAAAGCCCGCATAGAGGAACCCGTTTTCCGGCAATAATGGCTTTCAATGTATCTGACTTCATGTTTAGCCTTCTAACCTTTTCTCTTGCTTGTACTTTCCTCTTCATCGACCCCACACCTTTATATTTAGACATGGGCCTCGACAAACTTATTCGTCACAATCTATTGAGCATATATGAACGCATATAAATATACGCGCGGGCGAACATACTGTTTTGTTTTTTCTCTCTACCGTTAACTACTTTCCCCCTCTCTCTCTCTCTCTCTCTCTCTCTCTACACACACACATATATACGTAACGTAATCTCTCTCTCTCTCTCTCTCTCTACACACGCATATATATGTACTCTTTCTCTCTCTCACTCTCTCTACACACACACATATATACGTAACGTAATCTCTCTCTCTCTCTCTACACACACGCATATATATGTACTCTCTCTCTCTCTCCCTCTCTCTCTCTCTCTCTTCACACATATATATGCATATAGATATGTGGGGGGATGTGTGGGGCGAGTTTCAAGGACATAAAAGTGATCACATTAGGGAATCTATAGCAAAAAAAATCACTGATCCGTTACTCGCTTCACCTTCCCTTCTTTACTGTCTCTCCCTCAAATTATAGGGCATATTCACTTTTTGTTGACTTAGGGCTTTATAGAGTAATGCATAAGAACTGGCAAAGGTTGTTCCTCTTATGATCGGCTTTTTCGCAACACCTGTAAAACGAGAAACCCTAGAGAAACTATATGACATACTTAAAGGTCAATTCAAAGCCGGTGGTCGTCGTTATAATCACCACATGAAAGACAGTTAGGGAATCTATCAACAAATTTATACCTACTGGCCCTTAAATTCAAACTGGGCCTCACGAACAAAACAAACATTAAAAACCAGGAAACTGAAATGTATTCGATGTGAAATCTAGTAGCAGAGATAGATATGAATAAAAAAATCTAATTCAACCTAACAAATTTAGTTCTTATCTATTTTAGACCTTTAGTAAAAGATTTATTTTTACGGCTATTTATTATTATTATTATTATTATTATTAGAATCTGAGTGACAGCAAAAATCCTCAGGTCCTTAGATCTCTTCTTAATATTCTGCCTGATCCTAACACTCCCATAGTCAGGATGGGCTCAATTCTTGTTTTGAATTCCAATTCTTCCAGGCCCTATTCCAAGCTTATCTGTACTATTCCAAGTGGACCAACTAGAATTGGTATCACCGTCACTCTAATCTTTATTAGATTTTTTAGTTCTCTGGCAAGGTCCAAGTACTTGTCTCTTTTTTTGTTTACTTTGATTTTCACTCTGTGAGTCCGCTCAACTGCAAGTTCTCTTTTTTTGTTAATCGGCTCTAGATCTGGTCTTTTGGCTAGGATTATTGGGTGATCTCTTTGCCTCTCAATATCCCAAACAGATTCTAGTTTGCGAATATATTTTTGTTAGTATTGTCAAATTTCAGTTTCTGGCACATTTCCCAAAGAATTATCTTTTTCCACTTTGTCGTCCTTACTCTTGTACTGCTTTTGTGTAAGTTTGCAGCTTTCACTTATTACCTGAATTATCATTTTGTATTTGTCATCACAAAACATACACTTTCTATTCTGTTGCATATAATGATATTCACCAAATGTAATAGGCCTGTATCCATATCCAGGTTTTCTTGCGTCAGATATCACCAGTTTGTTGCTTGAAATACCTATGCGTTTGCTTTTATTCCAATTTCTCTTTCATAGTTTAGGTTGTTGTCCGTTCTCATAGTGTCACTACTATTACTGGCCGCAGTATTTAGTATTTCCTTCCCCTTTTTAATGAATTCCTAGAGTCTTCGTATTGATACATCCATGATTTCTTCAATGCTGGCGAGTCATCTTCCTCTTTCTTTTCTTGACACATATATTCAGTTGATGACATCTCTTGGGTTTAAGGCCTTGTGCCTAGTTATTCGTTTCTTTGTCCTTTGATCCATTTGACTGAGTTCCTTCGTTGTCTATTTTAAGAATGATACCGTATATCTTACAAGGAAGACTTCCAGGAGTTTACTTCTTTGATTAGATTTCTGCTGCACAGCTTGATTTCGAGAAGTATTCTCATTCTTCTGAATTATTCATTTCATATTTTTTTCTTCAATCTCTACTTGTTTAATGGTGTTCACTTCCAATATTCCCAAGTATTTGTAATTTTCCTTTTGTCCGAGCGTTCTGATTCTCTCCTGATTTAACAGTTCTATTCTCTCAGTTATTTTTCTTTTTCTACCTTTCATTGGGACTATGGCACATTTTTCTGTGCCAAATTCCATTTCTATATCATGGTTGTACATTCTTATTATTTGTATCAGAGCCAACAATTCTTTTTCATTTTAACAAATAGCTTGATATTGTCCATATTTTATTGCTTGTGAGTTTTTTTTTTACATCAATTTTAAGTGTTGGTTTTTCACAGGAGCCTGAGTAAATGCAACTCTCTTCAGGTGTCCAGGTGTCCTGGGTATGATGCTAAACTATAATTGATGATGAGTCATATCTAGTCTTATTATTCTTTGTGATTTTTTATCACCAGCTTTAGCTGTGGTCTTTCAGGGAGTCTAAATGGCAACAAATCTCCTCAATTTTCCTGGACTTTTCTTAGAATTTTGGCCGATCAAAACAATGTTGAAGTTTGGATTGTCTCTACTTGTCCTCTGATTCTAAACTCTTCCAACCCCCAAACAAACGCTTCCTGATCGTTTCGAGAGCTCCATTTACAATTGGTATCACTGTCACCTTCATTTGTTATAACTTTTGTTGTTCACTGGCAAGCTCCAAGTACTTGTCTCTCTTTTCGTTTTCTTTCATTTTCACTCAGTGCTCCACAAGGCGGACAAACTGCACTGATCTGTAAGTACTCTTTTTTGTTACTTATCACTAGGACTGGTCGTTTGGCCGGGATTTGGTGACCTGTTTTGATCTCAAATTATTATTATTATTATTATAATTCAATGGAGTCTGAGTCTCCACATACCTCCCGGACTCTACCCAGTATTCTGGTCGATCTAAATAATGTTATAGTTTGGATGGTTCCGATTCTTCTGATTTCTAATTTTTCCAATCCCCTTTCCAAGCCTTTAGAGACCGGTCCAAGAGCACCAACCACAATTGGTATAATTATCGCTTTCATATTCTCTAGTTGTTCTTAGTTCTCTAGCGAGCTTCAAGCATTCGTTTATCTTTAAGCTTTTCTTTCATTTTCAGTCTTTGGTATTGTAATATAATGGCCGAGGGATTTCGTTTCATGCCTTTGGATTTAGTTAGGCTGAGAACCTTTCGGCTCAGTGCATGGGTTACTTAGGTACAACATTAACACAGGTGTTCACGCGCATGCGCGTGGAGCGAACGTGTCACTCAGAGATGTCACAATAGCCCGAGATGGGAAACGGGGTTACACAGTGCGAATGACGTCACGCACCGGAAGCGCGCGGAGGATTTGGGGAGATTTTGAAAAAGTCAGTTAGTAGAGTTGAGAACTGCTTCGAGAGAAGATGGTTGGCTTTTGTTATCTCAGAGGCCTTGGGCTGGTGTCGCACGAGATGGGGGTGGGGGCAGATGAAAAAGCCAGAATATATGTTCTGTCTTTATAAACATTCGATGTACGTTTCACAGATAGCCATATCATAGCTATGGTACAGTATGCTGGAACGGCATTATATACGAGGCGGCAAATTCTCTTTTTCTTTCGTGTGTATGTGTGTGAGTTAAATCCGTTTGTATCTGAAAATACCAGAGAATTTTTGTATTTCATTTTCTAGGACGGTATTATTGTTGTTTTTATCATTATTATTATTGTTATTATTATAAGTTGTAGTATTTTACTTCTTGCAAGTTTTTCTTACTAGTATTAGCTGGGGAGCTTTCACTGGAGTCTTCTCAGTATTCTAGCCGATCTCAACAATACTATAAGCTAAATAATTTCGATCAGTCATCCCATTTCAAACGTTTCCACTCCACTTTCCAGACCTTTGGGGACCGTTCGACGCGCACAGATTACAATTAGTATTACCGTCATCTACATGTTCCATGACTAAGTTCTCTGACAAGGGTTAAAAAATTGCATCGATTTTTGCTTTCTTTCATTTTCGCTCTGTGGTCTAGTGCGACGGCAAAATCTACTAGACAGTATGTTCTCTTTCATTAACTACTACTTCTAGTCGGGATTAAGTGATATGTTTGTATCTCAAGATCCCAGAGAATTTTAGGCATCTTATACACTTGGACGGATTCTGGTTTGTGCATATACTATTTAGTTGCAGGGTTAAATTTTAGTTTCTTGCAAAATTCCCAGGGGATCACCCAGTCGTGAGTAGACTTATATTTTTCCGTAATTTTACTATTTTCGTTTATCATTTGATTTATTGTTTCGTCTTTGTTACCATGTAATCTTCACTTGCTCCCCTGTTGTGTATTATCGATTTTCACTTTAATGCAATTGATCATTATGGTTTTATTATTATTATACTCCTTTGAGAGTTTTTCAAACCATCTTTAGCTGATGGCATCTTACTGAAGTTTGTGTGAGAGCAAATCTCCTCAAATCTCCAGGACTATTCTCAGTTTTCTGATAGATCTTAATAAGGCTATAGTCAGGATTATCCTCACTTGTCCTCTTATTTCCAAATCTTCCAGCATTTTTACCAATCCTTTGGAAATTGTTCCAAGTGCACCTTTTGCAATTGGTATCACTGTCACCCTCACGTTGTACAGTATTTTTTTTTCAGTTCTGTTTGGCAGGATATATTTCTTTGTTGACTATCACAACGTCTGGTCGTCTAGCCGAGATTTGGTGGTCTGTTTGTATCTCAAAATTCCAGAGAACTTCTTATTTCCAAAACTTCAAGCACCTTTACCAATCTTTACCAAGTGTACTAATTACAAATGATATCACCGTCACCCGCAAGTTCTATAGTTTTGTTTTTTATTTAGGTCTTTTGCAAGGTATAAATATTCATCCGTTTTTTCACTCTCTTTTTATTGGGTAGAGTGTTCGCCAATGGTCCGGGAGACCTGGGCTCAATCCCAGGTCGAGTCATACCAAAGACTTTAAAAATGGTATTCGATACCTCTTTGCTTAACACTCAGCAATATAAGGTGCTTATCAAGGGTAAAGTGGAGCAATCCAGGTGAAGGAGAGGTGCCCTCCCTAACACCTTGGTGTAGTAGCTATTGAAAAGGTAGCCTTCGACTCGCCCTCAACTACGGTCGCCAATTTTACTTACTTACTTTTACACTATTCTTGTCTAATATAAATAATTTGCAGTTTTATTGTTTCTTCTTTGATGGCAAAGTCCATTATTCGGCATGTTCTTTTTTTTATTTATTTCGGTTCGTTCTGTTTTGTCGTTGACTATCACTACGTCTGGCCAATATTAAATGATCCGTTTGTATCTCAAAATCCCAAACGAACTTTGTGTGACTCATTCTGCCGGACGGTGTCCGAGCTGACCATATACTACGCGTTTGTATGGTCATACTTCAATTTTTTGCATTATGCCCACCCAGTCGTGTCTAGTCTTACACTCAATTTATGCTATTTGCTGTATTCGCTTTATGATTAACCGTTTCGTCTCCATAACCATTTGCTATTTTTTGGCTACTTATCTATTTTTGCTTTAATATAGTTGGTCCTTATGGCGTTGTTTTGTGCCGATGTTAGAAAAAATTCTATTTTTTTCTTAAGGTTTCTCTTTCATAGCCATGTCCAAGTCTTTTCGTGCGAGATTTCGTTTGTTTGTCACTTGAAACGTCCATAAAATTGCTTTTTTTCCCTATTTTTGTATTCTACTTGTTGTTCTGTTGATGCTTGTGTTGTTTGTGTTGTTTCTGGTAGCTGTAATTTGTATTTTCTTGTTGTTTTTTATGTAGCCTTCGAGTCATTTTATTTATGTATTGACGCTATCTTCAATGTTTGCGAGTCCTCTTCCTCCTTCTTTTCCTGACACATGTAGCCTGTCTATATCATCTCTGGGATGTAATGACTTATGCCAAGTCATGATTTTTTGTTCTCCGGTCCATTAGGTGAAGTTCTTAATATCATTTATTATTCTATTTATCTATCTTTTACTTATCACTAGAAATATTCAATGTACATGTGATGATTATCTAAAAATAAGGGATTGGATGGGAGTGGAAAGATTCAGTGCTTTGAATTAAAAAAAAAAACGTGCAAAAAAACTATCCCTAACTTCAATTCATTCAAACAGTGTCGGCTTGTTTATGTTGGATCTATGAGTTCCTTTAAGATTTAACTGTAATTTTCGGCAGAATATTTTTTCTTTATCACAGGTGTGTGTTTATTTATTCGTCGTCGCTGAGAAATCAAACAGGATTTGATGACATAAACTAAAATAACCAGTGTAAAACAGGTCTTTTTAATGTATGTTAAGATAATATAAAGATATATGCTAGCTGATATACCTGTATATGACATATGAGATCATAACGTCAAGAATTTTGAGAATTGTGTTCATTGAACGGTTATATTTTTGGTATATTTGTTTCTAAGGATATTTTCACAAAGTTATATACAAAATATTCTTGTCTAATACAAATAATTTGCAGTTTTATTGTTTCAAGTATTCCTATCTTATACAAATAATTTGCACACAGCTTTATGGTTTCAAGTATTCCTATCAAAATTTCATAATTATATGAATTCAAGTATTTATTTCCATCTAATAACAGATATTTGCTGAGGACACTTATGGGGTTTCAAGTTACAAGGACTCAAAGAAGTTCCAGAGGCGAAAATACACCTCTCTTTATTCAGAGCAACACTAAAAAAAAAGTACCAAATTAGAAAGCACTAGACCATGGTAGCGTACATGGATACTAGTTTTAAAAATTCTTTTCCATCCACGACAAACTAGCTATCGAAACGAATAGATGCTGGGAAGAAACATATGTACCTGAATGGATGACCAAAGGAAAGACCACTCTGATCCAAAAAGACCTCCAAAAAAGAACCGCCTCCTAAAACAACAGACCCATAACGGGCATAACAATGATCTGAAAAATACTAACAGCTCAAATTAGGGAGGAGATCTACAATTCGTTAAAAGCCGGGGACTGTTTCCGAAGAACATAAAGGATGCCACAAGGGGACAAGAGGAACAGAAGATCAACTCTACATTGAATAACAAATTCTCACGGAGAGAAAAACGAGAAGAAAAAATGTAGCTATGGAGTCGACTGACGAAAAAAAAGCATTTTATATCAAACCACAAAGCTGGATAATAGACTGAACAGGTACAAAGTATCGGACGAAGTCATTAAGTTCATCGAGAAAACCATGAAAAACTGGAAACTGGAATTAATCGTTGGAGTAAAAAGTTTTGCAGAGGTGAAAATACAGAAAGCTATATTCCAGGGAGTTATGCTATCATCAATACCGTTTGTAATAGCAATGATGCCACTCAGTCATATACTTAGGTTGCCCAGTCGGCTGGGGCTGTAGAATACACCGACTGCACCTCTGCTGAAGCCCCAACACCAACGAGTGTCCTCCATATGACACTGAATAATCTGATGGTGAGGTTCCAGTAATGCTAGAGCTTTGGTGACTGCAGAGTACCCGTTCATTGCCATCGCTCCCAGGTCTATTGTGGCCTAGAGTGGTAGCCCCTGATAGGGTCCTATCTATGGGTCAAATAAAACTAAATTTAGTACTTATGCTAAACTGAATTACTTAAAATAAAACTATTTGACATTTAAAATTCGTACTTCATTTAAACTGCGTACTTATGCTAAACTGAACTGTTTAAAATATAACTGTTTCGAAATTTAAACTGCGTACTTATGCTAAACTGAATTGCTTGAAATTGAACTGTTTTGCATGCTCAACTGAATAGTTTGAAAAAGAACTGTTTTGACATTTAAAATGCGTATAAACAAAAACTATTCTTGTACTAAACAGAATTGTTTGAAAATAGAAGTGTTTGACTAAACTGAATAGCTTAAAATAAAAATGTTTTGGACGATTAAATTGTGTACTTGTGCTAAACTGAATTGTTTTAAATAGAACTGTTTATTTGTATAAAATGGATTTGGTATTGAATAACCTACAAAGGTTGATATGCCATAAAACCTAAATAAATGCACAGGGAGATACAAACTTCATAAAATGCAAGAAAAAAAATCAACCATCCAATGTACATATACGATATCAAAGTGTTGCCAAAAATGAAAAAGAAATGGATATCCTAATACAGGCAGTGAGAATATACAGTCAAGTTATTGGGAATTTGATGGAGAAAAAGGTGTCATGCTAATAATGAGAAGTGTAAAACGATACACGATGGAAGGAACAGAACTACCTAATCCAGAAAAAAATCAGAACGCTCAGAGAAAAGGAAAGTTGCGTTCTGGTTAGTGAACGCTTGTAATATTAATAAAGGACAAACCACGATATGAGAGGAAATAAAAAACATATTCTCATGAAAAAGTATATACAATAGAGTGACTATTAGTAGACAAAAACATAGGATTAGTAAATACAGAATAAAGATATAGTCCAACGATAGTATTGGCTTCCGTTATTACGGTAGCAAGTAAAGTGATCTCGTGAGATCTCCAGTCTACAACACTCTAATACTATTCCTATAAGAAGCTGCTCTTCACCTTCTAGTCTGCCTTGGTATTAGTAGCTACTGCTATATATGGCAGATGGACTAGTTCATTGTGTGGAGAAAGGTGGGTGATACCCAACACTTAGATATACTTAGGAAAATTGGATCCGGACACCATCAAACAAGCGGAGATGTAAGAAATAAATGTAAAAAAGTATCTCAGGAGAACGAAAAAACTACTTGAATCTACACAATATAGCAGAAATATCATCAAAGGGATAAACACCTGGGTTACCCCCTCTTGTAAGATACTCAGGACCATTCTTAAAGTGAACGAGGGGAAAACTTGGACAGGAGAATGGACCAAAGAAAAGGAAAACTCATGACACACATGGAATCTATGTGTCGAGAAAAGAAGGAGGAAGTGGACTTACCAGCATTGAAGATAGCGATGTAGATCGATACGACGACAGGAAGAGAAAATAGACTAAGAACATGGAAAGACTCATAACAGCGACGAGAAACAACTCAAATATCAAAAGCATCAACTGAAAAACAAGTAGAAATCACAAATGGGAATAAAAGCAATTTTATGTCTATTTCATGTGACAAACAAACGAAATTTCCAACGAAAAGACTTGGATATGGCTATGAAAAGGAAACCTTAAGAAAGAAATTGAATCTTTTCTAATAGCAGCACAAAACAACGTCATAAGGACCAATTATGTTAAAGCAAAAATAGATATGAAGTTAAAAAAATAGCAAGAGTAGGTTATATGGTGTTTTATAATGGCTCGTACCATCTGACTTCCGGTATCGCGGAGATATAAAAGACGTCGTGTTTCTCAAGCACGAACGTTCTGCAAGATTTCGGTCAGTAGTAAGACCATCTACGGACGTAACACCCACAGTGCGAGGCTTATAATATCTGTTGGGCGGTACCACTTGAGTTAAATAATCAACTCTTTATTTCACTGTGTATCTCTCGACAAGATACAACATATGGTAATAGAGACGAAACGATCAATCATATAAGCGGATACAGACACGACTGGGTGGGAAGATAATCAACTAGAAATTATGCAAGAAATTGAAATTATGTATATTTCAAGTGACAAACAAACGAAATCTCACGCGAGAAGTCTTTCACATGACTAATAAAGGGAAACCTTTAGAAAGAAATTAGAGATTGAGACGCACAAAGTTGGTGTGGAAAGAAAGTGAAAAGAAGGATATGAACCTCGACCTTGTTAGAATATTGAAAAACTATGGAACATGAAGGTGACGATTATACCAATCATGACTGGTTCATTCGGTACAGTAACTAAAGGGTTATTAAAGTGACTGGACGACTTGGAAGTAGGAGGACGAGTGGAGACCATCCAAACTAGAGTATTATTGAAAACAGCCTAAATACTGAGAAGAGTCCTGGAGACTTAAGGAGACTTGCAGTTACTCAAACTCCTGTGAAAGACCATAAGCGTTAGCTGATGTATAAAACTCTAAAGGAGTAAATAATATTAATAAAAAAGTCGTGCTTATAGTACGAAATTCTCTGGCTCTTACTTTCAATACTTATAGTCTATAACAACTGACAGGTCCTCTATATTGCATCTAGTGTTCACTTAATCTATGTAAATCATTGCTTGTTGGTGAACACTACTGCGTCCATGTATTGACTTTCATAAGAGAACTCTTGTTTTTAAGTTCGTCCTTACTTTTTTAGCCATGCCTCGCATGCCTTGTTCTTTCTTGGATGATTTCTGAGGTGGGAGTAAACAATTACTCTTCTAAATATCTATCCTTTAAGCAAATAATTCACAGTTATTTGGCACCAATTATTCTTACCTAATACCTTAGTTGGTTAGAATTGTATGGCATATTAAACCGTGGAGTTTATCTATAACCAAATCCTATATATATATATATATATATATATATATATATATATATATATATATATATATATATATATTTGTAAGCGAATACTTTGCTTTTAAAGTTGTTAGAGCTCATTTGTTTGTCCAAAGTTAAATAATTTCAATTATTCCTTGAAATTGTTTATTTGTTGTTTTGTTTTATGTCATATCAACCCTTTTCGGGAAATTTAACGCCGAATTAAATTTCAGACAATTCAATTTAGTAAAAGTATAGATTTTGTTTACGAACAGTTAAATGTTAAAACAGTTCTACTTAAACATAGTTCTGTTTCGAACAGTTAAGTTTAGCATAATTTGGCAGTTTCAATGTCAAAAACTGTTCTATTTCAAATAATTCAGTTTGTCATAAGTACATAGTTTAGTTCTATTGGACTCATTGACTGGGAGCGAAGGATATCAAGGGCTACACCGTATTCCCCAAAGCTCCGACATCACTGGAACTTTACTGTCAGATTGTTTAGTGTCATATCAGGACACGCATTGCAGTGTCGTACTCTTCTGCAGAGATGCAGTCGGTGCATTCTACAACCCCTTCGATTGGCCAAGAATTTCTATAAAATCCTGATAATTATATTTGATATTAATCATTCATGTGCATTCAGTTAAATGGCTACAAATATTCCAACCTAATCCTATTTACCAACCCCTCCGCTCGGGCAGGATATGACACATGGTCAGTTTTTAAGCGGAGTTTTACAGGTTTGAATTAACAGTTTTCCTTCTCCTAGACTAGTTGCCTCACCAAAGCCTGAAGAACCTAGTCTGCCCTACTATTTACCCATAGCTGGAGGGAGAATATTTGGATTCATTGGTATTAGTGCTATGTGAAATGCAATCAGTCAGGTCCAGGATTTGAACTCGTGTCGCCGTGTCCATATCCTGCGACGATAACCATTACACCATGGGCACCTCCAATGTTCCAACCTAATAGTTCTAATTCTATTTAATACTAATCCTTTATTTGCACAAATTTGAATTGTTCCAAGTTTTGCTATCTAATACCATAAATTCAATCTCATATTAATCCTTTGTTTGCACGCAGTTAAATAGTTTTAATCCTTACTATTTAACCTTATTAATTCTATTTCGCAAGTGTTTCTGTATCGAATTAATAATTTGCTCACGGCTGTATTCTATTAATTCTAATAATTCTTAATAGATGATTGAACAGTTCCTTTTGATTCCTAGATAGGACCCTAATTGATACTAGCACGCCCGATTAGAGTTGGCATGGGAATAAATTCAATGAAGGGGTACACTGCACTCCGCAGATATTCATAACTGGAGCCCCACTACCCGATGCAGTTTAGTTTCAAACCCAGGAAGTCCTTTTTTGTTGGGTTGTACCTTTTTGCAGGGTATACAGTCAGCGTATTTATCGCTCCATCGACTGAGTAAAATAGCAAACATAAGATTAACAAATGGATGTTCTTTTTTCCAGATACTACAATCTTTATAATCAATAAAAAGAATCCTTGCCAAATGGCCACAAAAGCTTGTTTTTTCTATAAAAGAACAGAAAATAGATTCGAACAAAATGCAATGTTAATGATTCACGAGGTTAGCTTGAAAACTACAAGAAAATAATAATGATGCCTTGCATGGTCTAAGCCAGATATGGGCAACCTTTATCAAGAATTTGGTCACATAAGACAAAGTTCTCCATCAAGTGGGTTGTACAACAAAAAAATGTTCATAGTAATTTTACGTTGAATATAGCTCAAACATTTTACAGTAGAAGACAATACGCACAAGTTTATAATTCAAAAATAGAGAAAAGTAGTTAATTTTTTTCTTTTCAATATAAGGATCTTTTTTTATAAAAATTGAAATCTTATGGGGGCTTTAAGAAAACACTGTGGATGGCAAACGATTGGATTCTAGTTTTGTTCACATCTTCAGTCATTTACCCATTCAACATATCATCTTTTAACAAAAAATCTGAGGCAGAGGAAAAAATTAATCACGATAACCCTTTGCTTGGTTTTGGTGTTGTTTTTTATTTTTTTTTTATTTACAATGGTATGTAAAGTGTTTCCAACAAATAAGGACATCACGACTAATTTATAATACAATGTTTTTTGTTTTTTTCTTACCTAAACATGACAGAAGATTACCGTTTCTAGTTGAACGTTGTACAATCAAAACGGATATTATTAAATAGTATTTATGACTAAACTTTAAGGCATTGAAAGAGTGCGCGAAAATATATAACAGTTCAAAAATATTCCATCTACTCGCAAAATTCTGCTTATTAGACGTAACTTCTAATCAAATTTCCGGCTATAAAGTGTAGCTATATGACCATTTTTTGGTTTGGTCATTTCCCACTGGGTGCTGTATACTTCTCTCCTCGTAGCAAATCAAGCTAAACACAGAAAATGACAACTAATTGGGTAAACCTTCCGGTATAAAGGTTAGCAATCTTGACTAATGAAGAATTGTTAATGAGTATGATTCTCACTAAGTGTCCCATACTTTTTGCTTTCGGCTAAACAAGCTAAGCTCAGTAAATTACTTCGATTTACAAAATGTCTTTGTTTTTGATCCTTGTAGAACTATAGTTAAACCATTGGGGCTTCATAACTTTCTCTAAAGATATTTATCCAAAAGTGATTGTAATAGCACGACTGGAGTTCGAACTTACTTACTACAATCTTGCAGTCCCATTCTTTAGCTACTAGACCACGTGGGCTCCTAATTAAATTACTATAACTGGATCAAATTCTCGATGGGCCAACGTTTCAGTTCGTGGTAATACCCTTAGGAAAGGCATGTCTAACAGTTCTTCCCCTAGCTATGGTTAAGTAGTCAGCCAGTCTAGGAGAAGAA
The DNA here is from genome assembly GCA_963585895.1 of Sepioteuthis lessoniana. Taxonomy (NCBI): domain Eukaryota; kingdom Metazoa; phylum Mollusca; class Cephalopoda; order Myopsida; family Loliginidae; genus Sepioteuthis; species Sepioteuthis lessoniana. The sequence continues at coordinate 77,764,141 of OY757906.1, read as the reverse complement.
AAACTCTAAATCTCACCCAGCTTTACTCCGCTTCAAAAACTGACCTTGCGTCACGTCTTTGCACGTGCCAAGGGAGTAAATTAAATACATACATTATCATTTGTGACTATATTCGAGTTGTTTATCATATTTTCCAACCCCTCCGCTCGGGCAGGATATGACACAAGGTCAGTTTTTTAAGCGGAGTTTTACAGGTTTGAATTAACAGTTTTCCTTCTCCTAGACTAATTGCCTCACCAAGTCTGAAGAACCTTGTCTATCCTACTATTTACCCATAGCTGGAGGGAGAATAATTGGATTCATAGCTTTCCCAAGGGTACTAGTGCTATGTGAAATGCAATCAATCTCGTCCAGGATTTGAACTCGTGTCGCCGTATCCATTTCCTACGACGATAACCATTACACCACGGGCACCTCGTTTACTCCATTATTCAAAATGTATTCACGACAGTCAGAATGTCAGTCTCAAATTTCTGAAAACAATTTTAATAAGTAAGTTTTTTTTTATCAGCTCTAAAAGACTCGTACTTGTAATACTCCACCGGCTAATCCTAAGCTGAGTTTCATTTCCATTTCATACTAGGACGGTGTTCTTTTTTGTGTTGATGAGTTGATTTAGACACTGGTAAACATAGCAGATTTTTTTTTCTTTTGACAGAAACTACCAAGAGTGATAACATCCAATCCCATCAAGGCTTTGGTAAGGCTTCATCTGATTTATGTTTTATATCACCAACTCCGTACAGAGAATTACACTCATCTAAATGCTATCAGATTTCAATCATTTTTTATTTTTATTTTAATTCTTCTATCTTATATCGCAGACCCCATACATAAAGACATCCGTCTATTTTTCATTACAACCCTTCAACATTACAGATAAACATGTTGTAAGTTCATGACCACACACATTTAAATATAATAATTTATGTGTGTGCGTATCTAGAAGTATTTAGGTTGGTGCGTATCTGCGTGTAAATTTCTGCGTGGGTGTGTTTGCATGTAAATACATAGATATGGAATATCATTCTAAAAATCGTGGAATCTGAAGAGATTTATAATTATTTTTCTTCGTCATGTTATTCGACGTTTTCCCTGTCATGCTAAACATTATCTTGTAATCATTCTACTAGAAAAATCATTTTCTATCATTTGAAACCATATAACAGTGTGGAAACACATTATTATAATAATTATACTCCTTTGAAAGTTCTTCACATTAGCGTTCGCTGATGGTTTTCCACTGGAGTCTGAGTGACAGTAAGTCTTCTAAAATCATTAGGACTTTTCGCAGTATTTTGACCAATATCGACAATGCTGTTGTTTGGATGGCCTCCACTCCCCCTCTTATTTCCAAATCATTCAGAACCTGTACTAGTGCTCATTGGCCTGATAGCTAGAGTGTTCGCCAATGGTCCGGAAGACCGGGTTTCAATCCCAGGTCGCGTCTTACCAAAGATTTTCAAAATGGTACTTGATACCCCTTTGCTATTGAAAAGGGAGCCTTCGGGTCACCCTCGACTAGAGGTTGCTAACTTTACTTACTTTACCAGTCCTTTAGTGACTGTTCTGAGCGTATCAATTATAATTGTTATAACCGTCACTATCATGATCAATAGTTTTTACCTCTCTAGCAAGGTCGAGTACTTATCTTTCTTTTCGATTTCCTTCAGTTTTACTCCGTTGTCAACTGGAACGGCAAAGTCCACTTTTCGACAGGTTCTCTTTTTTGTTGACTATCACTAGGTCTGGTCGTCTGGCCGAGATTAAGCTATCCGTTTGTATCTCAAAATCCCAAAGAATTTTGTGAGTATCATTTTCTAGGACGGATTCCGGGTTGTGCATGAACCATTTGTTCGTATGGTCAAATTTATACGTTTTGCACAATTCCCAGTGGATCACCTTTCACACCCAGTCGTGTCTAGACTCATACACATTTTGAGCTTATTTTTATGATTATTAAATTGGAATTGTAAGTTGAAATTAAATAATTTTATGTGAATTACCATTAGATAAGAATACTTTAAACCATGTAACTCTATGCAAGTTATTTGTATTGGATAGAATACTTTAAACCGTATAAGTGCATGCAAATTATTTGCATGGAATTTTAGCTTTGATATCCCACAGGAGGTTGATATATCACTAAAAAGAGATATAGAATCTTACTTCAAAGGATGCAACCATACTATTCCTAATAAAAAGGTGAAAATTTTCAGATATTCTAATAAGTAAATCTCAAAAACAATCTTTTGATAAAGATGTTTTGTTCCTTCCACAGTCCGTATTTAGCCAAGGTCAACCATATGCAGTTTAGTGCCTGACCCAAGACGCACCTCTTTTTGGGTTGGGGTCTCACCTCACTTTATGGGATGCAGTCGGTGTTTACTAAACCTCGCTGACAGGGAAATTGTAATTGTCTTCAATTGTTTGTAAGAGTATAATGTTGGCCATCCACGAAAAATTCAACTAACGTAAGGTCAAGGTTCAAATTCAAAATATTTCCATTGAACATCAGGTCAGGTTTGGTTTCTTTGTATAATGGTATATCAACTTTCATGGCTTATTTAATGCCTCAGACTTCCTACCATAAGAACAACAGTGATTCTTTTTAACTCATAGCAGAGGGAATGAAAGGGCTCATACCTTTTCTAAAATTATAAGCCCAAAAGTGAACATAATAGCATAACTGGAGTTCGAACTCACTTACTTCAAGACCGCAATCGAGGAGTTTAGTCACGGATACTTTCCCGGAATATCAGCCATCATAAAATCAAACACAAATATCCACTTATTCATTAGAAATATATTTGAAACCATAAAACTCACTTCATGGCCATTTTACTCAGTTTCATTTTTCTCAAAAAAATGCAAATCATTTATGATGATAGAAAATCTAGATAAAAAAGAAAATCAATTTTCTTATAAAAATTGTAACCTGACCAAAAGTCAGTGTCCGGTTTACATTAAATTTCATTATAGGTTTGGTTTCTTTGTTTAATGGCATATCAACCTTTGTAGGTTATTTAATGTCAAAGCTATTCTCCTAGAAGAACAGTTGTGGTACTATTTAACCCATAGCTGGGAGGATAAGGGAGTTCATACCTTTCCCAAGGGTATTTGCCCGAAAGTGAACGTAATAACGCGACTGGAGTACGAACTCGCGTTCTACGATTCCGCAGTCCATCGCTTTAACCATTACACCACGATGACACCCCCAAATTTCATTATAGATTGAATTTCAAGTTATATAAAAGCAAACAGAAAGTCGGTATCCAATTAAACATTATATGTCTATATAAACTGAGCCCCAACTAGAGTCACCTCATTCAATCCCAATTTAAGAGTTATTTTTTAGATTAATAAAAAACAAAGAAAAGAAATAAAAGATGTATTTAAACATAATAAAAAAAACGCCATAATTTTGCCGCCAAAATTTCAATGTCGTATATCCTTATATTAACCCTATGTGATGTTCGGATATCCTTATATTAACCCTATGTGATGTTCGGATATCCTTATATTAACCCTATGTGATGTTCGGATATCCTTATATTAACCCTATGTGATGTTCGGATATCCTTATATTAAACCTATGTGATGTTCGGATATCCTTATATTAACCCTATGTGATGTTCGGATATCCTTATATTAACCCTATGTGATGTTCGTATATCCTTATATTAACCCTATGTGATGTTCGGATATCCTTATATTAAACCTATGTGATGTTCGGATATCCTTATATTAACCCTATGTGATGTTCGTATATCCTTATATTAACCCTATGTGATGTTCGGATATCCTTATATTAAACCTATGTGATGTTCAGGGGAAGTCCCAGTAGCGTAATAGCTTAAGTGCCGGCCAGCTGCATCGAAGTTAGCGAGTTCGATCTTCAGTCAGGCAATTTCGTTCACTTTAAGACCTTTGAAAAGGTAGGAATCCATGTATCCCCCAACTATGGTATAAATATTATCACTGCTGTTCCTCTACAAGGATTTGACCCAGTCAAATAGGGATGCCGAATACACATCTACTGAGGGGTAAAACACCTCCGACGTGAGCTCCGGATATGACACTGAACAATCTGTTGGTGAAGTTCTAGTAATGCTGGGGCTTTGGTTGAATGTGGAGTACCCTTCATTACTATCGCTCCCAGGTCTACTCTATCTATGGGTCAAATAGAACTCAACTGTATACTTATGTTAAACTGAATTTTTCGAAATAGAACTTATAGGAAGATCATTAACTGTCGAAGATTTGCTTATAAACTATGCAGATGATTTGTTTAAAGTGACAAAGGTTTTTGTAATACCAGCTACACTTTTTAGAATGATAGAAAAATGGTGCACATTGTGCCAAAGATGGTCCAAACTACACGCTTCAGTTTTGACTACACTGTCGGTAGGGTTTAGAATACGCACAGTAGTATGACTTCCCCGCCAAAAAAAGAACGTCAAAGGCATGGCAATAAACTGCATTTAATAGTGAGACTCAGTTCTCGAAATTTGGACTGTATGAAGTCACTCCATCATTGCCATTACTTCCAGACCCACACTAACATAGTGTGGTAATAACTTTTAGGGTGCAATCGAATAGATCTGGTAGAAAATTATTTGTATAGATAAGAATACTTGATATAGTATAATAAATCATTAGTATTATGAATAGTTACTTGAAGTTATTATTCTTTTCTTAGAATGATTATTATTTGTTACTTGATACCATATAAATGTTCGCACAAATAGTTTATTTCAAAAAGAAATAATTACTTGAAACTATTTAATTTTCTTGAATAGTAATACTTAAAATCATTCAACTGTGTGCAGTAAATCTCTTTAAAAAAACTACACAAAATGATGAAAATAAAACCTTTGGATATAAAATAAACCTAGAGAGACTATCAAAATAAATAAATCAATCGGGTTTTTTAATTCAGTCTTCCGATCATTGGCTGTCCTGCTAATACAAGAGAACACAAGCTGCTTAACAATTTTTCTTATAGTTGGGAGTGGAAGATAAATACATGCCTTTCCTCCAAGTATAGCATGCAGTTGACTTGTAAACAGCCTCGCCCATGATTTGAACTCTGTTCAATGAGCCCATTTTCTCCGATATTAACCATTACACTATCACTGCTTCCGGTAAAATTTTATGAGTAAAAGGAGTTTAAACGTTAAACATCGAATTTTCAGTAGTTTCTACTCAAGCTGTTAAAATTTGAGATCAATCCAACAAGTTATTAGACTAGGCAATGATATTGATTTTTCTGAAATATCCTGTATATCTCAAATGATATCGAATTTTTTGAAACATCCAGTATTTTCTTTTGAGCGATGTAAAAGAAACTTCGAGTCACTCCTGTAAATTGCCACACGCCCATTTTCATAAATTACTATTTCATTAGTTCTAGTATTATACTATGACTTTTTTTTAGCTTTCATGTACGCAAATGAAACGGGTAACTGCTCTGAGGGGCTTTTTTAAGTGTTAGTAAGTAGAGAGAAGACGGGGCTGGCCGCCCTCGTGTTATGCCTTATCTTTCCAACTGAGCTTGCTTCACAGGGAAACCAAGTCAAACATTCGTCTCGATTATAGTGATACTCTTCATTTAGGAAATGCTGACATTCAACGGGAAGACTTAATGCCTATCAGTGAATTTTTGTTGCACCAATTGGCCAAAAGCGTGGCGGGATATCGCGCATAAAGATGTTTTGATTAATACACAATCCCCGAACTAGTAATGTTAATATTCATGTCCTCATAGGAGAACTCTGTAATAGTTTTTAATGCACTCCTTTCTGACGCATTTCATTAGGTTTTTATCTTCACTCTTTCGGCATTTTAGTGTGACGGCTAACATCTCGGCTTGATCGTGTTTGTGCGTCTCAGGAGCCCATATGTCCTTCTTTCATCTGAAATTTACAGCCGAACAGCTTAACTGCATACAGCTGAAGTCGTAAATATTGTCACAAATTAGTTTGCTAAAAACTGAACATTTAAAGAGCACGTCATATCAAATCGGTTTTTAATATTTTATTCTAAAAAAGAAAATTTCAAAAAAAGAGCATGAAAATATTTTTACATTTCAATAACTGCACCTAGAGTTGAATTAACAAAACAGCGGGTGTAGCTGTATATGAATAGATTTACAAGGTTATTTATATGGGCGTCTCGTGTGGTGTAATGGTTAACGAGTTAGGCTAAAAGGATATAATTAGTTGGTTCAGGTCTCACTGGGGGCTTTAGACTTCTGGCTTTGTGCAAAATTAAGCTAAGTTCTATAAATGACAAGGTTACTTAAATTGACTAGCTTTTTTTTCCTGTTACCAGATAAAACGATCACGGTGTATTTTCTTGGCGTTAGCTTAGCTGTACATGCCGGAAGGGTTTTTTTAAGAGAAATGTTGATGAGTGTAGCTAGCCTGCTTATTTATCAAAATATCCTCCTTTGATGTGAGTCTACCTTGTTTTGAATTCAGAATTGTCCATCTCGTAAACTGCATGCCCAATAAGACTAAAGGTTGAAGTCTATTACTCCTGGTAAAAATTATGGAATCAGCACATTTACAGGATGTTCACTCATTTTTTTTATTTAGTACTATGACAACAAATTATACTATTAAGTTGAACAATTTAATCTACTTTGTTTTAGGTACATTTTTGAAGATAGAATGAAGCTAAATAAAAATGCTTGATGTCTTACCAGTTTAAGTTATAAATAAAAAAAAAAGGGTGGGGAGAACATTTTCTAACTTTGCTAATTTCACAGTTTTTGCCAAGGGTTGTATATTGACCCTTTCATATTAAGTGTTTTGGTTACTTTATTTAATTTCATATCAACTTTCGTTGGATATTTAAGTAGAATAACAGTCATCATCATTATTCTGTTTCCCTGACTCTCTCTCTCTCTCTCACCATCCGTCCCTATCCTCCATCGCTCCCTGCAGGTCGTCCAGGTTGCATCCTGTATCGGCACAGAGCCGTTATAGATAGGTTCTAGCTGCTCGTCTAACATTTGATCGTCCGTGTGATTTGGTTCACCGGAGTACATCGCTTATGATTTCATCCTTACTTCTCCAGCAGTGTCCGTCTAATTTAGATAGTTTTCGTGATGGGTCGTTAGTATCCGTACAGCTGCTGCTTTGTAGGGTGTTGCCCCTAGGACTTGTTCAATATAGCTCGCAGCATTCTTGTTTAATTGGCGTCAAGCTTAATGGTGCTTTTTAAATCATCGTTGGGGGAATAAGGTGGTTCATACGTTCCCCAAATATATTAGTCGGAAAGAAAACGTAATAATTTGACAGGAGTTCGAACTCATTTACGGCAATGTTTCTGTCTGTACACTTTAGCCACTACCCGATGGGAACTACCCAACTTTTTTAATCACTTTTCTCTTTGTCAATTATTTCTAATTACTTGTTTCATTTTCTATTATTTTTTAGAGCAATTTTTCCCCAGACTATTAAATATATAATATCATAATATTTATCCCATTTCTTTTTCTCTCCAAGCAGTGTGTATCTCTAAAGTCAAAAGATAAACATAGTGAAATATTCAAAGCAGAATAAGAAATCTGTTGGTATTACAAAAACAATATAAAGTCTGAACATACTTCCCACTAACAAAAAATAGTGAATTAACACACTTAGAGGATCCTCACTTTATTTTTTTAATTATTTAGCAGTAAATGATTTATTAACAGATAAGAAGCAAAACAGATAAAACGACCGTATATTTGGAGGGCACAGGAATAAAAACTGAAAATTATTTAAAGATTTTATTTTTCCTTTTCTCTAAAGCTTCGTCGAGGTTATCCCACTCACATGCACCTGTACATACAAAAAAACTGGTCATTTTTTCATCCAGCGATAACACATTCTAGCCCCCAGAACTATTTACATTTTGTAATAGGATATATTAAGATTAACAGATATTAAGGTTAAGAATTCTGATGCTCATCTTCATACCGTTTTTTTTATTTTCATAGGAATGAAAGAAAAGTTTTAAATCATTTCACATAAAGTTTGAGAAAAGACATGAATTCATCTGTTCTTCCTCCAGTAATGGCAAAATAGAACAGAAAACTAGACTTTATGACAACCAATCTAGGAAAAAGAAAAATCTGAAATTTAACCACTTGTAAATCTGGAGAAGATAAGAGTCCTCTCCAAAACACCCTACATGAATAGTAACTTACCTGCCCTCGGGCGAGCCCATAAAGCGTTCGCGCCGATTGGGTGAAATTAAGTCAATCACCTGGTTTCTGGGGGTCTTACTTCCTGGAAATACCTGCAAAAAAGGGTTGAAGGAATGATTTTTTTCTTTTACAAAATCTCTCTCTCTCTCTCTCTCTCTCTCTCTCTCTCTCTCTCTTTATTTCTCACGAAAGGGGTCAAATCTTCTGTAGGTGTGTATGAGACAGAGAGAGGGAGATTGCCACATTGACCTAAAACGTCTTCTTTTGACCATACCATGCTGCGTCATCTTCAAAGCCCCTCTTAGCACTTCTTCTGTTTCTCGGCCGGGGGATTACTCAACCAGAGGCTTACTGTAAACGGCTCTGTTGGACAATTCCCACGTGGGACGTTGCCCTCGCAGGGTGCTTAGCTGCTCGCTGAGGCTCCAGTAACCGTAAGCTGAGACTGACTCAAGACTCACGTGGCCAGACTCACACTGCCAGACTGCTACTCTCACGTGGACATCTGCATATATGATTTCGTAACACCCACACATTTAACTACGTGACTGCTTCTTCTTATTTTCACTGGTGCGTCCTGTGCAGAGGATCTAGGTCAAGGGTCAATATGCAACAGAATGACTTCATGTTAAATATGGCCTATATGAGTAGCGCTCCAACGACTAAACTAGGTTATGGGACTCGTGGTTGAGTGGAATATCATACAATAAAAACAGATACTATTTATATTATGAATGCATTTTGTTTCCCAAATATCTTTTTCACTAATCTCTCAGCAGGTTCCTCTGCATTGTACTAATATTTATTAAGTTCAACTTTTTGCCAGTCATTTAGCACTAATGCCTGGGAAGAAGCATTAATTCATCTCTAACCTCATCAGCTATGAGCAAATAGTAGAACAGACTGGGATCTTTAGCTTTGGTACAGCAACTGGTCTAGGAGAAGAAAAACTCAGAATTGATTGACCTTGTATCTCATCCTGTCTGTGGCGGAGGAGTAAACGCATATCTATATTCAAGTAGCTTTCTTGGTGGCGTAGTTTCTTTTCTTTTTTTTCAGCGAGTATATAAAATTAACGTCATGGATTTCAGAAAAATTGGGATGGCACTTGAAAAGACTTGTGACCCCTGGGAAAGGCCTTTCATGGGATGATAAGACTTGGTTTCCAGTAGAACATTCAGCATTTTCAACAGAATACAACATCAAACAAACGCTACCACATTACAAAAAAATAAAATATGCTCCCATATAGAAAAATTGAATAACAAAACGTGAAAAAAAAAAATTAGTCGTCTGTATTGAAGACGGCAAAATTTTCTGACAATAACTGGAAATCTAAGAAAGCCAGTGATAGGCATTTACCTCAGTATGCAAGATATCTTTGACTGTCGATTGAAGCTACTAGTTAAAAAAATTGTAGCTTCAGCTGGAAAAATGTGTTAGGTTGTGAGGAAAATACATACATTAAACATATCTATGTTCTTTGTAGTTAATATGCTATTGTCAACATATATGTAGTGGATTAAGACAAAATGAATGAATAAATAAGAAAGTATAGATTTGTCTATACCTACTTAATTAACAGTAAATAACGAATTATTACCAACTTAAATACCTTTCAGTTTATTTCTTTTGAGTAAAAATCTACATTCTATTTTTTTTTCAAGAATGCATTTAAATTCAACACTAATCAGCTATCGTATACGTTAATTTTGACATAAAACTGTTTTTACTATTACAAAAAATATTTCGTTTACTGCTTGATTTATTTAGTCTACAGACTTACATTATTGCATAATATCCCTCTTTCACTTCATGTCCTTTTGATTTAAGCTGACAATTACTGCTATACATTCATTGCACAAATCTTAACTATCTATATTGAAATATGTCAACGTTCTTAGTAATATTATCTTTACTTACAAGAAAAGACTTCGTACTTTTTTTCTGCAAACTTTTCGCTCAATTTAAGAATTGAAAATAATACATTTGTAAATCTGATATTAATTGATTAATTTACCCTCTTCTCCGATATATATATATATATATATATATATATATATATATATATATATATATATATATATATATATATATATAATGAACACTCGAAAGCACACACATATACGTGTTTATCTATTTATCTATCTATGTGAGCTTGCCTGTGTGTTGTTCTTTTATTGGTGGGATCCTTGTTTGGTTATGCTATGTCGGAGTCAGTGTAACAATTCAGGTCACAATTAGCCAAGTGGTTAGTGTGTTCGTGAATGGCCTGGTAGGCCGGATTTCAATCTCTGGTCGAGTCATACCTAGACTCAAAACATGGTACTTAATACCTCCTTACTTTACATCCAACATCATAAGGTACGTATCAACGGTAAAGCGGAGCAATCCAGGGAAAGGAGTAGCGCCCTCCTCTACACCTTGGTGTAGTAGTTATTGAAAAGAAGCCTTCGAGTCGCCCTCAACTACAGTCGCCAACTTACTAAGATCAATTGTCACAATCATTTTAAACGGTGAACTCTATGTACTTAGTAACCTAAAATTTGTAAGAGTCAATGTATTAATAAGATCTAGCACCATTTTAAATTGAAAACACTAAATCGTAAGTTACAATATCAGTGTTTTGAGGTTTAATGAATAAATGTTGTTTTTGTTCATTACTTTTGTTTTATTTAATTGACATGAAGATGGAACCCTAACAGGTACTATCACAACTTGTTGGAGTGGACATGAAAGTAATGACAATGAAGGTGTAACTCCATCCTCCATAGAACTCTAGAGGAGTGACTTCACAATCAGATGCTGCTCATTGTCATAATGTGGGTACTTTTTTGATCGGGGTCTTAAGTCTCTGCAAGAGATGTGGGTTGTAGACGGCCTATTCTAGTCTATTTTAGTGGTCCATTATTATACTGATCCATTTTTTAAAGAAGGAGTGGAGCATTTTAATTACAAATTCGTAGTTATTTCAGTCATGATAAAAATTTGCTTGATTAAAAAGTAATGAAGTTCAGCGCGAACGTGCACACCACAACATTTTCATTCTGTCTCAAATTGGACTGCATAGTGCCTTAAACTTATTAAGCTACAACATTTAAATTTCGCTGTGATGTACTGTTTTTTTTAAGTTGGGGTCACATACACATACACACACACACGCACAATATCACATATATATTTATATATATATATGTGTGTGTGTGTGTGTGTGTGTGTTCAGAGAAAGAGAGAAATAGGAAGTAATACTATCAAGATAAATATCAAGACTACAAAAAAATGTAACCCAGGAAACTGGGTGCCTCAGCCCTCTTTACACCCAAATGCCTTTAGATTCACACAGTTAGTAGATGAATATATGAACATGAAAAATATACATAATGTTCAATTATGCATATATTCCATTTGCATATATTCATGAGGACACACAGTGTCATATCTGCGGTTGTTATATATATATATATATATATATATATATATATATATGTGTGTGTGTGTGTGTGTGTGTGTGTGTGTGTGTGTGTGTGTGTGTGTGCGGTGGGGGGTCAAAAAGTATCGAGACTGAAGTGGCATTTATCAATACAGAGATGAACACCGAATAAAAGGTTAATATTCTTAAAAATAATTCCCTTAAAATTTAGAATAGAAAATAAAGCTAGAGTCTCAGCACATTCTGATCAAACACACAGACGCACTATATATATATATATATATATATATATATATATATATATATATATATGTGTGTGTGTGTGTGTGTGTGTGTATATATATATATAAGAGGGGCATACGATAAGTGTCCAGACTTTTTTCGTATGGGCCTTTAAAATTGTCGTAAAATTAAGTACGTTATTACTATACATCTTATGAGATGACTGAACAATTTTTATGATTTAAGGTTCAAATGAACAGCTACAGCAGCAATTGGAATACACAATACTAAAACCTGATTTTCACAGCTGGTGAATTTCAAAAATGCAATCTGACACTTTAGAAGAACAATAAACAATAAAATTCTGTTTTAAACTTGGAGAAAATGCCACATAAACGTATGGAATGCTTCAGACTGGTTTTCGACCATCTTTCATGAATCGAGCATTAGTGTTTGAGTGGCATAAGAGATTCAAGGAAGGCAGGGAGTCTGTGCGGGTGATGAAAGGTGTGGGAGGAGTAAGGAAGTCAATACACTTGATTGGCCAAAGTGTTAGGGTTAGGGTTACAATGTTGAGGTTTTAAAGGAGTTCAGGAAGAGAGTCCAGCACTCTTCAAATCGGCTAAGTGGCATTTCCAGCAGGACAATGCACCAGTCCACAACTTCATCATTGTCATAGACTATTTGACCCAGATGGACATGAAGACAGCTCCTCAGGCTCCCTATAGTCCAGACTTTGCTTCCTGTGACTTTTGCTTATTCCCTAAGCTCAGAGGCTGTCGTTATGAGACAATTGAGGAGATGAAAGAGGCTGTGACGAAGGTCATTGACACGCTCACGCAAGAGTACTTCCATCGGGCCTTCCAGAATGTGTTGTAACAGTACAAGTGCATTGCAGCCAGAGGATATTACTTCGAAGGGGACTAGAGTTTTATGTGTGTACTATCAATAAAAGCGCCCATACGAAAAAAGTCTGGAAACTTATCGTATGCACCTCGTACATATATATATATGTGTGTGTGTGTGTGTGTGTGTGTGTGATGCCTTAGTTTGGTTTGGTGAACGTTGATTGTAGGCATTTTTGGGACTGATAATGCCAATGCAAGCTAGACCAGCGCGGTCGCTATATATATATATATATATATAGTAAGTAATTTGGCTGACCGTATTCGAGAGCCAAACAAAGGCTCCATTTTCAATAGCTACTGTAGGGGAGGGTGCTAGTTCTTTCCCTAGATTATTCCACTTACCCTTGATCCGTACCTTATAATGCTTAGTGTTAAGGAAAGAGGCATTAGGCACTATTTTTTGAGTTTTTGGTATGATTCCACCTGGGATCGAAACATTGTCTACCAGGTCATCGATGAACGCCCTAACCATTGCGCCAAAAGTCCAGTATATATGTAAGATGGAAGGAATTAGGCTCTTATCTTCTTACTTTAGTTTGATAACTATTAGTTTCACTTGAATTCTATATAATAAAAATCAGATGAACGTTTAAAAGATTAATTGCCTTACTTAAGGTAAAAGATAAAACGAATTAGGCCTAAAATTTGCCCTAAGTTATGAAGGCAACTAGTTTCATGTTTTCCAAATAAAATCAGAGCAAAATGATATGGAAACACTCACGACCAGGATTTATACTCGGTTTTCTTTTTCCATTTTTAACGATACTAGGAGTTCCTTCGTATTCAACAACATTTCAGTTAATGATCATCGTGTAGTAACAGTGACCGTGTAAATCCCAAGGTTATCTTAGAAGTAATAAAACCTAACATAAACAGTTAACACAGTTACCACTTATTAGTAAATATATATATATATATATATATAAAGGTATTTGATTGTATTTATGTTTATGAGAGCAAATTAGATGCATATATGTATGTGTGTGTATGTGTGTGTGTGTGTGTGTGTGTCCCCCTGTGCCCTCGGCTGTATGTGCTTCGTTTTCATATTAGATGATTTGAGGCGTGGCGAACTTAAGCGATGATTTGTCGATTTCTTTTCTCTTTTATCTCTCGGTTGCACTTGCATGTTTGCCCTTTTTACCACTGAATTCCAGTTCTTATAATAGTCCCGAACATAACGGAATGTAGCCGGTCTGTAATAAGACTTAAAAGACTCTCTCTCTCTCTCTCTCTCTCTCTCACACACACACACACACACTCAAACTTCCAACCGACCCTTTCATCAAACCAACGGCGGCTGGTGCTTTTCTTCTTTCTTCCCCTGATGTGATCAACTGAAGCGTTTCGAAATTCAGATAGCCAAACATGAGTACATGACGCTTCAACACTAGCAATATTGGCCCTAATTGATGTCTTCTTAGAGTGGCCAAATCTGTGCACAATGTTACTCACAGGTAGAAAAAAGAAGATATTTATAAGATCAGAAATCATACTAAGAAATGTCTCTAATATCTTGAAATATGTTCATATAGAAGCCAAATGTGCACCCAAAAATTCGCGTAGCTAAGAAAAGGATTGATATCTGATGATGGAGAAAATTAGTATGTATCATATGTTCCGTTGCCAAGGAGATGAAATACTGACGAACATGAAAGAGACAGTGACGCTAGATGTAGTTAGTACCTTTAGAAAAGAAAATAAGAGAACTCGAAATTATACGAAGAATCCAGAACATGCCAACCAAAGCACTGTTAAAATCAGCAAGAATACTTAGAAGAGTTCTGGTGATCCGAAGACCCTTGCTCTCATTTTGACTTCTATGAAAAAACAGGTGTGAAAATCAGCATATTAGTATAAATAAAAAACCACACACACGCCAATGAGTCAGGAAAAAAAAGGAAAAAAATAGAATGTATATAATTCCTACCTTACCGCAAATCTAGGTCTTGAGTAAATACCTAGTGAAAGATTGTTAGAAACCAAAAGTAAAGCAGAAGATTAAATAATACGAGACTGACCACGGTAGCATTATCAGGATCAACTCGAATTTTCAGAAATGTTTATAACAATTCAAATCGTTAGCCAATTTATCAGAGGGACTTCCCTACAAAAGATATTTTGATTGCATTCCCAAAGAATGAATTCTAAAAGTACTAAACATTTTAAAGATATCTCCGGCTATAATAACATTCCTACAATACAATATCGAAAGAAGGCCTAATAACCCCAGATTAGTCCATAAAAAAGGCATGCTCGAAATATTAAGAATAAAATCTTCCAAGGATACTTACTTTCCGCTATTTTTTGTACAACTCTAACCCTAACCGTACATAGAACTTGAGCACACGGCCTATGGATATATAAAGTACTAAATTGCCCAGTCGACTGAGACTGCAGAATATACCGACTGCACCTCTACATAGAGGTAGGACTCCCCCAACGAGTGTCCGATAGATGATACTAAACAATGTGATGGTGAGGTTCCAGTATTGCTGGAGTTTTGGGAAATGCAGAGTACCTCTTCATTGCCATTGCTCCTAGGTCCACTGTGTCCCGGAGTGGTAGCATCCAATAGGGTCCAATAGGTCAAATAGAACTAAACTGCGTACTTATGTTAAACTGAATTGCTTCAAATGGGACTTTTTTGACATTCTAAATGCATGCTTAATTTAAACTTATGCTAAACTGGATTATTTAAAAAAGAACTGTTTTGACATTTAATATGTGTGCTTGTGCTGAGCTGAATTGTTTGAAATAGAACTGTTTTGGCATTTGACTGTATGTAAACAAAACTATACTTATACTAGACTAAGTTGTTTGAATTAGAACTGTTTGAATAAACTGAATTGCTTGAAATTGAAATGTTTTTTTACAATTTAATTGTGTACTTATGCTTAACTAAATTGTTTGAAATAGAACTGTTTATTTGTATAAAAATGGATTAGGCATTAAATAACCTACAAAGGTTTATATTCCATAAAACCCAAACAAACAAACAAACAAGTAAACAAAAGTACTAAGATAAACTATATGTTTTAAATGGACGATTCGAAGTTATATGAAAAAATGATTTCGAAGGTCTCTCTAAAAAGACTTAGTGACAACATAGAGATGCAATTTGATCTAAACAAATGTGCAAAAGTCATACTTAAGAAAGGCTCACGAGTAAAGTCTAAAAAATCACTCTTTATATAAACAAGGAAATTACAGAAGTAGAATATAAGATCGATAAATATTTAGGATCTAATGAAGCAAGTTGAGTCAATCCTTCTATATATGAGGGAAAATGAAGTAAAGAATTCTATAGGAGAATAATAGCCATATCAAAAGCAGAACTGAATGCAAAAATTATTGCAATTAAAACCTTGACATAACCAGTTATGACATATAGTTTTAATATGATGAACTAGTTATTAGCTGAAATATAAAAAATATGATTAATTATAAAGTTAGGAAAAAGAGTACATCATCCAAGAATAGATATAGAATGTCTCTGCATCAAGAGAAAAAATTCTGAAAGAGAATTTATCCAATTAAAATTGACCAACAAAACAACCACTACAGGATTAAATAAATTCTTAAACAGTGCAATAGATTCAATGCCACCGTAAATAAACACATAGGAGAAGAAAAAGAAAAGACATTCAATTAGTAAAGAATGTAAGTAATTTGTTAATCAACACGGCCTCACGCCGAAATAGACATAAAATAAAGCAACAGCGGCAATAAACATAAAAAAATGCACCAGGGCTAAATCGAATAAAAAGCACAAAACACCAACCTGGAGGATATGAAGAAAGAATTAGAAGTGCTGATATAGACAGTAAAAAAAGTAATCGATGGCTAAAAAGTGCTTGATCAAAGGCGAATACAAAGGGGTTTATAATAGCAGCATATGAACAGAGCCAACTAACTTGAAACTATCAGGCAAATATTGGAAAAAAGAAGGAAACTCAGTATGTAGATTGTGTGAACAAAAACCGAATCAATTGAAATCTGAGCATCTGTTTGCGTACTCTAAACACTGATAGAATCAAAAGAAGAACATGATAAAATAGGACATTATATGTACGGAATAGTATGTAAATACTATGGAATATTGGATTGTGAGTAAGAGTATAAATTCCAATCAGAACCAATAGCAGAAGAAAAAGGGGTTACAATTCTCAGGGGACTTTGCAATCTAAACTGACAGAAAAATAAAGAACAATAGAGAAGAGGTTGTGGTTAAAGACTATAAAAGAAGGGAGGTGCCAGTGGTGTAATGGTTATCGTCGCAGGAATTGGACACGGCGACACGAGTTCAAATCCTGGACTGATTGCAATTCACATAGCACTAATACTCTTGGGAAAGGTATGAATCCAATTATTCTCCCTCCAGCTATGAGTAAATAGTAGGGCAGACTAGGTTCTTCAGCCTTGGTGAGGCAACTAGTCTAGGAGAAGAAAAACTGTGAATTCAAACCTTAAAAATTGACCTTGTGTCATATCCTGCCCGAGCGGAGGGGTTGGGTAAATATGATAAAAGAAAAACAAACATGCCTTCTATGTTAGTGCTTACATATCAGACCTAGGATAATTAAATACAAAGAGATAAAAATGGAATAAATATGTTACCTTAAAACTATCATCGTGCCACATAAAGAGGAAGCTCTGTGTATGTTCAAGAAAAGGACCGATAAATACAGTAACAAAATACTTGGCTGTATATGAAATATATGAAATACGAAAACTGCACTTTGCGGAACTAATCATCTAGGTAATTAAGTGAGTTAAGTTGGCGACCATGGTCGAGGGTGACCGTAGTCGAGGGTGACCAGAAGGCTGCCTTTTTAATAGCTGCTACACTGAGGTGTAAGGGATGGCTCTACTCTTTTCCCTGGATTGTTCCACTTCAGCCTTGATACGTAACTTATATTGCTGAGTGCTAAGCAAGGTGGCATTAAGTACCATTTTTAAAGTCGTTGGTATGACGCAACCTAGGATTGAACCGAGGTCTCCCGGGCCATTGGCGAAGGTAGGTGAGTATTATCAATATAACTGAAAAATAAAATGAAAAACAGGCAGCAAAAACTTTGATACGTAGAATACATATAATCATCGCATTCCGTTACTCAAGGTTTTGGAAAAAGACCCGGTGAAGGATTGTAAGATCCTGAAGCTCAAGTTAGAATTATCAAAAATAATAATTCTGCAAAAAAAATTCTACGAATAAGTAGAAAGAGAATGCAGGAGAACATACCAACACCCGGATGCAAAAAAAGTAAAACAATTTTTGGGTAAAATATGGGAATGGAAAAAAATATAACAGAGAGGGCGAATGGATAAATTATATAGAAAAAGAATTACATGGACTCAAAGAATGGCACTAAGGTGATTTTATTTCTTTAAAAAATGAATACATTTTAAAAAGTGGGCACGAGGCCTGAAATGTTTTGAGGGGAGAGGAAAAAGGAAGAGAACAGTGTTATTCAATGATTTTTCTAGGGAACCCTAGCTAGCTCCAATCATCTTCATTAGCTCTTGACAATAAATCCATTCTTTCGTCACCAAACGCACAAACAGCCACCATAATACCCCATTCACTCCATGGACAGGAGATCTACTTAAAAACCCAATGAGGTGAGATGATATATATATACAATTGAAAATTCTGATGAGGGATTGGAGAAAACAGCCCCAAGAGAACAAAAAATAAAGATCGTTTGTTTTCCCTCCCATCCCCCCTCTATGATGTGGACAGCCGACTGTTTTCTGGTCTCAAAGATAGACCCCCCCAAAAAATACACATTAAATCACTCAAAACACCACTGAAAAAAAGTATATAATTGGAAAAAGCCAGTCCATGATGTCATACGTGATGTCATACGTGGATGCTAGCTTTAAAAAGTCACGTTCATCCACGGCAGACTGGTTCTTCAACAGAGGATATGCAAAGAAAAAACAAATATAACTGAATGGATGACTATGGGTCAGGCCACTCTGATTTAGAAAGAACCCGAAAAAGCAAAAATTCACAGCAACTACAGACCGATAATGTGTTTACCTATCATAAAGGAAATTCCATCATCAAAGATTTGAAAGGGGGTCTATTAATCGCTAGTAAGCCACAAACTGTTTCCCAAAGAAAAAAATGGCTGTCACAAGGGAGTAATGGGAACAGGTGACCTAGCGTTCCATACATCATCATAGAGAGCAAAGTGAGGTGGAAAAAATAACTATGGTATGGTTTGACAACAAAAAGATTCCGCAACCCTTGATAATAATTTGCTGAAAGATGTACAAGATTTCCAACGAAGCCAAATAATCTATCACTGAAGCCATGAAAAACAGGAAAATTGAATTGATAGCAGGAGGGAAAACTTTAACAGAGGAGAAAATCCAGAGTGTATCATCCAGAGGGGTGCTCTTTCACCATTACTATTTGTTTTTAAAATGATGCCAATCAATTATATAATCATGAATGTAAAGTAAGTAAAGTAAAGTTGGCGACCGTAGTCGAGGGTGACCCAAAGCTCCCTTTTCAAAAGCTACTACACCAAGGTGTAGGAGAGTGCGCTACTCCATTCCTTGGATTGCTCCACAATCCTTGATCCATACTTTAAAATTCTGAGTGTCAAGCAAGGAGACATCAAGTACCAGTTTTTAAATCTTTGGTATGACTCGACCTGGGATTGAACATCGGTCTGCCGGACTATTGGCGAACACTCTACTCATTAGGCCAGGACTATAAATTCACTAAATCACAAGAAAAGTGTAATTGTCTAATATACATGGACGACATCAAGCTGTTGCAAAAAGTTAAAAAGAATTGGAGACCCTGATACAAAAAATAAGAATATACAATCAGGATATAGGAATAGAATTTGGTATATAAAAATATGGCATGCGCCCAATCAGCAGTGAAAATGTATAAATGACTGTAGGAAGAGAATAGTTAAATCAAGAAAGAATCGGAACGCTAGGAGAAAAGGAAAATTACAAGTACTTGGAAATATTTTAAGCAGACACCATCAAACAAGTGGAGAAGAAAAAATAAACGAAACAAAAGAGTATCTCAGACTAACTAGAAAGCATTTCGAAACCAAACTCTGCAGTAGAAATCTCATCAAAAGAATAAACACCTGGTCTGTCACCCTTCTAAGATATTCGGTATCATTCTTGAAGGAGACAAGGAATGGACCAGAGGACAAGAAAACTGATGATGATCCATACGGCTTCACATCCAAAAAATGGCATAGACAGACTATATATGTGAAGAAAAGAAGGAAGAGGACCCGCCAGAATTCAAGCTAGTCTGGATGCATCAATACGAGGGCTTGAAGACTACATTAAAAAGGACTAATTACAGTAACCTGAAAGCCACTGACAACAAAGATCAACAGAACAACGATAACTAGGAAAGACAACTGTATGGATATTTCAAGCGACAAACATGCGAAATCTCACAGGAGAAAACTTAGACATGGCTAAAAAAGGGATATCTTAAAAGAAAAACTGAATCTAAATAACAAATCAAAACAATGCCATAAGGACCAAATATATAAAAGTGAAAATAGACTATACCAAATAGAATAGCAAGTATCGTCTATGTAGTGATAGAGACGAAACCATTAATTATGAGCAAATGTAGCAACCTGGCGCAAAAAGATGTATAAAACAAGTCACAATTGGGTTGGGAAGGTGTAAAGAATTTAAATTTGACCATACTACCAGGTGTTAGATGCACAAACCCTAATCTCTCCGGGAGAACGAGACACAAAAAATTCTTTGGGATTTTGAGATACAAACAGATCACTTTATCCCAGCCAGAAAACCAGAACGTAATAGCACGACTGGAGTTTGAACATGCTTACTACGATTCTGCAGTCTAGCGCTGTAACCATTACACCACGAGGACACTCCCAATTTTAGTTGGTGCTATTGGAACGCACCGTCTCCAAAATTTAGAAAAAAAACAGGAGATACTGGAATTCAGAAGAAGAATAAAGACCCGTCTATATCACAACATTGTTAAAAATCGGCTAGAATGCTCTGAAGAGTTGCCTAAACCTATGAAGATTTGTTGTCACTCAGCATCCAATGAAAAAACCACCCGAAATAACAGATGCGAAAACTTTGCAATTAGTACAGAATTTGCAAAATTGTCGACTTTGCTGTCCCGGCTGACCACAGAATAAAACTGAAAGAATGTGAAAAGAAGAATAAGTACCTCGACCATGCAAGAGAATTAAAGAAACTATGGAACATGAAAGTGACCATTGTACCGATTGTGATTGGCGCTTTTGGCACAGTGACTGAAGGATTATTAAAGAGCCTGGAGGATTTGGATGTTCGCGGACGAGTGGAGACCATCCAAACGACAGCATTATTGAAGATGGCCAGAATACTGAGAAGAGTCCGGGAGACTTGAGGAGATTTGCTGTCACTCAAACTCCAGTGAAAAACCATCAACTAACGCTGATGTGAAAAACTGTAAAAGATAATAATAATAATTATAATAATAATAGATAATGATAATCGGTCAAAACACTCAGAAGTTTCCAGGAGACATGGTTGTTAGTCAGACTCTTGTGAAAGACCACCAACTAACACTGGTGTAGAAAAAATCTCGTACGGAGTTAAATAATAATAATGTTTCATCTAAATAAAAAGATAAATAAAAAGTTCTCTTGTCACTACAAGTTTAGAACAACAACAACAACATGATTATCATATAGATAAAAGCAATTGTTCAGAGGTTTGATTTGAGAGTTTGATACACGTTCGCGTTTATACCAAGTTGTTCCTCGCTGCCATGAAAGGCGATAAAAAAGCAACCAAAAATAAAAAAGATGAAATAAAATACTAATCTACATGAGTGATAATGATGAATGACAATGTTTCCTCTAAAGATAAAAAAAATGAATAATAAAACATGATTTTCTTATGATAATTAATAATGACATTAGAGAAATGAAGCAGAGTTGAAAAAAGACGAACTGCTTTGCTTAGAAGTAATAGAAACATATTCAGCAAATCATTAATTTCTGTTAATGAAAAAGAATGATACCCAAAATATAACTAAAGTAATTAGCATTGCGGTCCAGTCACCATGCTAAGCCAAACCAGATAGATTAATTAGTCAGCGTAATTAGTTAGTATCAACACAGTTTTTCAATGAGAATTTTACTAATTAAAATCCAAGCTGATGTAGGAAAAAGAAAATATTAATTAGATTATTTAATTGGTTTCTAAAATATAACTTGAACATTTTAGCATGGATGCACAACCAAAGACGATATGTACTGAGGTAAACAAGATTTAGAAAAACAGTTAGATAAGGAAAAAAAACCTGAAGAACACTTGGAGCAAAATACTTAATCTTCCTTCATTTACACGAAAAAGATCAATTTTTTCTTAGTTAAAATTCTCATCATATTTGCTCACACACACACACACACACACACACACACACACACATGCATATACATGCAATTTGTGTTATCATATTAGAGTACTACTTTCTCATATGAATTTACAATCTTTTTAATCGAAGATAGTTCTTTTCACATCTGTTTAATATTTGAAAATTTCTGCTGTTAATTAGTTGAAGCTATAAAACTAATGTGCATGCAAAAATCAAATAAACATCCCGAGGGGATTCCTCCTGAAGTAGTGGCTAACATACTGGACTGCAACATCACAGTAAGTGAGTTCGAACTCCAGTTGAGCTATTACGTTAACTTTCGGACAAATGCTCTTGGAAAACGTATGCGCTCAGTTATTCCCCCCGCTATTCCATAACTAACCTCTTACAAAATTGATTTGGCATGAGATAACCCACGAAAATTGACATGTCATTAAATAAAGGAATCAAATAACCCCAAATATTCTGATGGCCCAATCAGCTAAGACTGCAGAATATACCGACTGCATCTCTGCATAGGGTGAGACTTCCCCAAAGAGAGTTTTGGATATGACAATAAACAATCCGATGGCGAGGCTTCAGTGCAGTTTTGAGGAATGCGGAGTACCCCTTCATTACCATTATTCCCAGGTTCCCTGTGGCCCCGAGTGGTAGCACCTGATAGGGTCTTATCTATAGGTCAAATAGAACTCAATTGTGTACTTATGCTAAACAGAATTGTTTGAAATAGGCCTGTTTTTGACATCTAAAGTGTGTTAAACTGAATTGTTTGAAATACGAGGATCATTAAAAAGGTTTCCAGACTTTTTTTCGCATGGGGACTTTTATTGATAGTGGTATATATTGACCCTCGACCGAGCCGTCAATCAATAGATGCACAGAGAGAGAGAGAGAGAGAGAGAGACAGACAGACAGACAGACAGAGAGGGGGGATTAATAGTCTTTTATTGTATAACTGCCAATGTCGCGATGGCGACGAACCCCTCTGGACTGTGAGATGATGAGCTCAGCTAGTTATTCTCTTAGTTTGACTCAATGGATTTGCATCTGTGGATAGAAGTGTGGCTCCAGAATCTGCAGTTTTACTCTTATCTGACCTTGCCTGATCCTCGAAGTTGTTGCTACCCAAACGAAATTTCTCAAACCATCTGGTTTATTGTACTTCAATTGCGCCTTCAACTTTCACACCGAAATGTTATAATCCAGCTCGAATTCGTTAAGCTTTTTTTCCCGAACAAGGCAATGATGTACGTTTATTTGTGTGGCTTTCACATCTTACACAGTGAAGCAACATTCTGGCGTTATTTAAATTTGTTGATGATCAAGGAGAAATTCACTTGTACATGTGCTTCATTACATCAGGGAAGTGATTAGAATTTCCAATGATGCATTATGGCTATTGTTTCTTTTTCGATAAGATTGGAGTTTTTCTTTTTCTGTGTCGAACGTTACGTCAAGAAAGCCAACCTGCTTCAAATTCGGTAGGACCTCCAAATTTAAACCGTGATCTATGAATTCTTTTATCAATTTTTCTCGCAATCAGTTTTTCTGTTACTTCTTATCAACATCAATCCATCGTCAAGGAAAGGTCTGAATCTCTCTTTGGATAGATAGATAGATAGATAGATAGATAGATAGATAGATAGATAGATATGCGTCTATATGTTTATATATATGTCAGAGGTCCAGATTATCTTTTTTTTTTCACTACTGCCGGGGAACTCTCCAGAAAAACAATCTTCGAAACAATTTTAAACTGTCCTGAAATCATTTTTTCCTTTTTTTTTTTTTTGTTTTCATCTATAGCTGTTATTAACGAAATAAAAACACCATTAAATCACTTAGAAAATACATGATATTTATTTTGGTCTATTTTGTCTTGAAATTGTTGTCTTTGTGTGTGTGTGTGTGTGTGTGTGTGTGTGTGTGTGTGTGTGTGTGTGTGTGTGTGTGTGTGTGTGTGTGTGTGTGTGTGTGTGTGTGTTTAAGAAAAAATGAAACATCAATTACACTACGAAGGTTTTTTTTGTTTTAAAGAGAAGAGAAAAATAGACGTGAAATAAAGGCAAATTTTCAAGTTAATCGAGAAAGTCAAAAATAATATTGTTAATTGATGGTTAAAAAAGTATAGAAACTAAATAAAAGTTAATTATTGAGATTTTATACTTTTTAATGTCAAAGGTTAGCAACCATCCACAACAAATTTTTTTTTTTATATTAAGAAAAAAAGAATTACCCCAAAATGATGTAAAAGTGCACGAAAATATTTCGCTCTTCTATAATCAGTATATTCAAATTTGGGAAAAAATTGACTGTTCCCACGAAAGGGACTCGATGTTCACAACGAATATTTTAGTTTCCTCAGAACAATAGGATATCGTTAGTCTCGTAACTAAGAATTTAAGCGATTTGTAAAAACAGACAATTTTCAGATTAAACATGTTGCATGAAAAAAATACAATCATGAAAAAAAAAAGAAGATTTTAGATAAGACATGCAACATCGGAAGACTGTTTTTTTTATAAATCCGTGAAACTTTCAGCAATGGGGTAGAAATAAGGAGGGGAGGAAACAATTTCTATATTTCACGTTTTATACTGTTCTGTTGACTAGTATATCAGCATTTGTTTGATTAAAAAACGATTTTTATAATGATCCCTTCATTTCCTTATACACACACACACACACACACACACACACACACACACACACACACACACACACACACGCACACATATATATGCGTGTGTGTGTGTGTGTGTGTGTGTGTGTGTGTATGTGTGCGCGCGCTAGAAATTTTAAAATTCGAAATGATTACTTCAAAGAAGAAAAAAAAAGCTTTACTTTCCTGGCGAAAGGATTTTATTATATTTATATTCCATTCTGAGACACCCGGGAAACGTTGATTGATTTGATATATGATAAATCAATCGTTTCAAATCGGCTGGTCTTTTGTGTTACACCCAGCATGCACTCGTGCGTTTATGGCTCTTACCCCTTCATATCAAAATTGCCCTGAAATAAGTTACCCTCAGGAACAACCGACAATTTATGGATTTTAAATAATCTGCTTCAAAGTGAAAAGGAAGTGCTTCATCTTGTTTGTCCAGGAACCAAAGAGAAACCAGACGCAAACGTAACTTATTCAATTTATTGTTTTGCTTTTCTGCATGAGTTCGCTTATGAAAGATTTCTTACCACCGCTTCCTGTAGCCTCTTAGTTCCTCCTCAGTCTTCCTAATTTTAAACAAAATCGTTTACCAACCGTATCCTTGCCTAAACTTTTAAAACCCAGTTGGTGGTCTTCAGGTTTACTTTTATCAGAACCATCAGTATAGCCAGTCCTCTAACGAATACATTCTACTAATGTTAATCAAAGTCTATTGTTCTAAGTAAGTCGTATTTCCAATTAAAATCATTCTTAAAATTTTGAACCGATTTTCTTTAATATTGTTTTTGTTACTTTTTCATTGAGGTCATTTTTACATTATTCGAGTGGTTGACACACATCATGAAACGGAAATAAATAGCCTCCGACCAGATTTTCACTAGCATTTTCCAGCCTTGAAGAAGTAAGGACAGCGCCTAATTCATTAAACTACGGAAGTCAATTAATAGACAACTTTACCCACAGTATTTCAAAATAGATGCAACTGAGTTTTAAAAATCTGTATTTATGCTATTTTAAGCCCTACGTATCTCTGAAAACAGTAGTTTTAAACAACCCAATCAGCAAAGATAACTTTTTACAATTATTTTTCTGGGCGAGTGCCGGGATACATTATTGAGAACTTCAGCGGTCGAGTTCTTTCAATCCTGTACGCCCAAGTTTCAAGAAATTTATTGACTAAATAAAAAATTTCCGATTTGTAACTCTATTGGGTCAGAGACAACTCAGAGAAATTTTATTAAACAGAGTTAAAAAGAAACCGATTTGGATTTTGGAAAAATAGAGCAATACATTATAGATGTGCAATGGCATAATCGATTTTTAAAATGAAGTGTAGATAAGAATTGTGTATCATGAGAAGGAATGTGACAAAACAAATTGCTATTATTTAAACTGAGTATTGGTGAACTGTATTGACAGATCCGGGTGTCCTGTACAGTTTGAAGTAAAAAAAGGAGTTCATATCAAAGTTCGGATCAATCAATCATCAAAAGCGACGGATCTAAAATTAAATAAACCAATTTCCTAAATTTAATATGGAATTTATTATTTTAAACATTCCCGATTCAATACACATCTGCGAACATTATTGAAATCCAAATTAGGGGAACATATTTTTTGGTTTGCTCAGCCTACCCCTTAGATGAAATATTTATGCAAAGCAAGGAATTTCCTCTCCAAGTAGACCAGCGAGAGACAGAAGGAAAAGCCGCAGGTGAATTGGTGAGCAGTTTCCCCCAAGCTCTGAGTCTTCTAGCTGGTACTAGAAAGCTAACCATAATACAACACTGGCCAAAAAGCAAAGAAGCTTAACATAATAAGCATTTGCAAAGTAGTACCAAGGACCGAGGAAAGCAAGCATAACTGCCATTTCTGATTGCCTTGCACCAGACTATAGACGACGAGAATAGAAAAACCTAAAACTTATTCGGGGAATTGACGGACTGTTAATTCGTGAACTGGTCTCTGACTAAAATTTGCTACTTCCGGGATAGGTGAATATATGTATCATTTTCAAAAGACATTTTATTCACACTAAATATTGTTATTTTTTCAAGCCGAGTTTTTCTCTGTTTCTCGGCGTTTACTTTTTTTTTTTTTACTTTTTTATTTGTGTGGTTTCATTCGTTTACTCACCGTTTAGGGACTCCGATTAGCAATTGATCTGTTGTCTGGATCCGAACACCACAAGGTGGGCAGATCGCGAATCGATCGTGTCATCTGAAGATATATCCGACCTGCGGAACGATCAGCGGATTGGAAGCAGAATCACCAACGTATTTGGCGAGGACGGCCGTACCGTCACAAACTTGCTTGAAAGTGTCGACTGGGAAATTTCATTTTAAATCTTTATAAATTAAACGAGAAATACTTTCTTCCATAGAAAATAAAATGGCTTACAAAACGCAATGGAATTGATTCTAGAATGAGCTTAGTGCATTTCACCTGCTAAATAGTGTTCCATTAGAGTGTCACTTTGCCGTAGACAGGTATTTAAACAAAAAATTTGCATAATGTATTATTATTGTGGATTGCAATGTACAAGGCTGACGACCACGTAGCCTAGAAAATAAGTTGCCTATAGCCCTTGACTCTATATCGACACTAACTTATATATTCTCTTTCATTGATATTAAGAACGCTTCATTTGTGCATATGGCAAACAATATAGATAATACTAATAATGATTTGCGCCCTCTGCCAGGTGCAAGTCTTTAGGTTTTAATGTAATAAAATATTATGCTAAATTAGAAAGACTAACGAAACTAAATAAGAGCGCATATAAAAAGATTACAGTTTTTTTTATTTTATCTTGATTGATTTCTATATAAAATTATGCGTAGTATTCATCGTAATATATTTCTGAATAAAACAATATGTCTAAAAAGGGGGGAAAAAAACATAAATCATGTGC
Source organism: Sepioteuthis lessoniana (assembly GCA_963585895.1). Lineage (NCBI taxonomy): Eukaryota > Metazoa > Mollusca > Cephalopoda > Myopsida > Loliginidae > Sepioteuthis > Sepioteuthis lessoniana. The sequence continues at coordinate 77,736,381 of OY757906.1, read as the reverse complement.
AAAGAACAAAAAATATGAATATTTAAGTAAAATAAAAAATAATATTAAATATTGTTGAAAAAATAATTATGTTAAATCTATTTGAAACAGAACGGTAAAATCGAAAAATAAAGAAGATGGACGCTAGCTCTTCCCATCACTACCGGCTTTCATGGCAATTTTTTTTATTTAACTATTTAACTTAATTTGATTGTAAAGAATAAAATTACTGTTATTTCGACTTGCTAATGGATATTTTTAGATTTATCGACTGGATTTTTGTTTATATTTATTAAAATAAAAACAAATAATAAGAAATCAATCATGCACAGAAGCAAACAATTACTTATTAAAATCATTTTAAAAATCAATATCGTTATTAACCTTTTCCTTAACGCCGTAAACCATGATTTGGTTGTACATATAAATATAATTTCATATTATTAGAATGTAGTAAAGCCAGTAGTAATAGTACTATGTAATATTTTTCTTTAAAATTGCGATTCAAATAATAAAGTCATGGAGAATATGAGAAAAAATAATTAAGGGAATTGTGATATTGGCAATAACGTTGTTTTTATTAGAGACTCATGATCTTCATTTTGATAATACATACACACTCTCTCTCTCTCTCTCTCTCTCTCTCTCTCACACACACACACACACATACACATGTATATGTGTATGTTTATGTGTCTGTAAAAATCATTTTTCATCACTTCTTTTAGAGCATAATAAATCTTTTAAAAACTTTTAAAAACTATCAAAGAAAAAATTCCTTAACGCACGCACGCGCGCGCGCACACACACACACATACACACACACACGTAAGTGTGTAAGTATTTATGTATGTATATATGTATACATGTACATATGTATGTGTGTGTGTTTGTGTGTTTGGAATAATCAATTTTCGTCGTTTCTTTTATAGAATAACAAATCTTTTAAAACTTTTAAAAACTATCGAAAAAAAACTTTTATAATACTCATACACACACGCAAACGCATACAAACGCTCACAAACGCTCACACGCATCTGTGTATATATATGTATGCATGTATGTATGTAAGTGTGTGTGAGTTTAGGTGTGTGTTATAATAGTTTTTCGTCATTTCTTTTATACTATAACAAAACTTTTAAAAACATTTAAAAACTATCTAAAAACTTTTTATGATACACACACACGCGCGCACACACACATACACACACACACAGACATACATACGTATGTATGTATGTATGTATGTATGTATGCGTTTGTGTGATAATCGTCACTTCTTTTTTACAATAACAAAACTTTTAAAAACTAAAACAACCTTTTATGATACACATTCATACACACACACATATGTATGTATGTATGTATGTATGTGCGTGTGTTTGTGTTTGTGTGATAATGTTTTTCCTCACTCCTTTATTAGCGTAACAAATCTTTTAAAAACTATTTGAAAATTTTCTAAAAATACTTAGTCTTGACAAAAAACCTATCTTCTGACGCTGACCTAATATTATATCTCGTTGAACGACGATAAAAAACAAATAAATACAATAAAGTAATCCTATTTGTCATGTTACTTTTGTTTCTCTCTCTCTCTCTCTCTCTCTCTCTCTCTCTCTCTCTCTCTCTCTCTCTCTCTCTCTCTCTCTCTTTCTTTCTTTCTCTCTATCTTTTTACATATATATATATATTCAAATTAATAGTTCCACCAAGTTATTTGTATTTAAAAGATTTATTTATTTATTTCGTTCTTGATTTCTGTAAATAGTTCTTTGTCAATTTCCTGGTATTTGGTTTTATAATTGGTAGTTTTGTCTTCCAGTATTTTCGTTAGTGCTTTTAGTTTCATGAGGTTAAGTTTGGCTTTGAATGTTTTTTTCTGTTTCTTGTGTTATTTTTTCTTTGAATTTTCTAGGTATGAATATTTCGTCCTTTTTTATGAATTCCTTTTAGATTTTTACCGTTTCCTCCCTTTTTATAGCATTAAAGAAGGCTACTTTTCGTTGATTCGGAAATATTTCCCCACATTTTAAATTTTTCTTATTTTTTGTTTTGAATGCTTTCTCCTTTGTTTGGGCCTTTCCCATATTCCATAGGTAGTTGTAATTTTTTCAAAGATATTATAGATTTTGTGTTACTATACTCGGGTCTTCTTTGCTGTGGTGTATGTTGGTCTGCGAAGATGTTTATATTTGAATGAGTTTCTTTTATTTCTTCTTTTAGACGTTATATATCTATCTATCTATCTATATATATATATATATATATATTAATAATTTTTAAAATGTTTTAGAGGATCATTTACTTATGTGCTTGTATATTAAAATTTTTTTAGCATTATTTCCTTGAAAGATTTTAAAAGTCCATTTATATTCCCTGACGTTTTTTTATTGTTGCTAGATTTTGATGATGTGGCACGTGGGATGTTTATTGTGATAGGAAATCAATGCAGTGACTCGAGTTAAAATCATGGATGAACCTGTATGCATTTCACATAGCGCTAATATTCTTGTGGAAGGTATGAATCCAGCTATTCTTCCAACAGCTATAGATAAACAGTTGAGCAGCTTGGGCTCTTTAGCCTTTGTTTGGCAACCGGTTTTGGAGAAGAAAAAGTGAATACAAAAGTGTTAAACATCTCCGTAAAAATTGACCTTGTGCCACATATTGCATGTGTATTAGCGTTGGGTAAATACGTGCATTTTGATGGTGTCCCTACAACTTGGTGATTCTTTCATTTAGAAGTTTCTTTTCTTCGATTTCCAGATTCGAAATTAAAGCCACGAAATGGATAAAAAGAAAAAAAGAAAAAAAAGAAAAGAAAAGAAAATATTCACATTTGGATTAAGTGCTTTAATACAGATATTTTTTTGAAGACTGAAGAAAAAGGCGTCCATTTTTATTTGATTCTCAGATTTCAAATAAAAACTCTTAAAAAAAAAAGTAAAAGTAAAAGCAAAATCAATTCTTTTATTTTACACAGTTTTCTTCGAGATTTGAAAAGAACTTCTCTTTTCCCCATAATTCAAATAAAAATTAATGAATAAAAACAATTGAGGATATTCAATATCGAATATGCACCATATAAAGCAACTTGATATACACTGATGACATATGAATACATATTAGAGCTGATTTATTTATCATAATGCTAAAATTCACAGATATGATCGATATTATTTTCCGTTTAATACATTTCAACTTGTGATTAAGTGATGAGGGCAGTTATAAAAATACGAAGACACCAAGAATCAACTGTCAACCTTTTGCCAAGAAATCTTCCGCAAGCCTAGGTAAACAGTAGGAAAGTGCCGAACGGAAGTATATTTAAAGTTCAGTTATGACACATTCATCTTCCTAAGATTAATGTCTTCCAATTTCAAGATGAATTGATCAGATTTATCAATTATACATGAGGTTCTTCTGAGTTAGGTAGTGTGATCTATCAAATAATTTTGACACTTGCCATTAAAAAGTCTCTAGATTGCTGTCTGACTTCTTTATTCAACACTAATGATTAAATGAACAGATTAGAAAACAAGGAACTTTTCCATTAATTAACAATCAGTATAGTCACTTGGAAAGGAGTGCTTACACTCAGGTGAAAAGACAGACGCACGCACGCACGCACACACGCACTCTCTGTCTCTCACTCTGTCTTTGTCTCTCTCTCTCTGTCTGTCTGTCTGTCTGTCTGTCTCTCTCTCTCTCTCTCTCTCTCACACATACACACACACACAACTTTTCGGTAAGGCGAAGAATACGCTGACTCTATTCCTTACCAAAAGAGGTTCTTTGCTCTAATACTAAACTACATTTGATAGCGGGGGTCTCCGATTCTGGATATCTGTATTGTATGAAGTACACATTAATTACCATTATTCCCAGATATAAGCTGACCCGAAATGTTGTTCTTGTTAAGGTCGCACGTATAGATCAATCACATCTATTTGAAAATTATTAGAATTTGATAAGAATACTTGAAACCATATACTGGAGTATGAATTATCTGTATTAATAGTTTTTAAAACTATTACTGTTAACTAAACATTATTATTATTAGTTACTTCAAATAATATAACTGTGTTAAAAAAGATGACAGTTATTAAATAGAAATAATGAATTAAAACTATGATTATTAGTATTTGATAGGAATACTTGAAACCATAAAAATATTTACTTTAGAAAGGAAAACTTGATATTATATAACTGCAAAATATTTGAATTAAGAATTGTTTCTTGATGCTAGAAATATATGCCAAAGATTATTATTATTTACTGAAAATCATATAGCAAACAAATAAATATTATTAAAGATAAATAATAACTTGAAACTATATAATCATACTTTTAGACTGGCATCACATAAAACCATACAACAGTGTGTAAATTATTTATATTTGAAAGGAATACGTGATATCATATAAGTAAGTAAGTAACGTTGGCGACTGTAGTCGAGGGTGACCAGAAGACTCCATTTTCAATAGCTACTACACCGAGGTGTAGGGGAGAGCGCTACTCCTTTCCTTGGATTGCTCCACTTTACCCTTGATACGTACCTTATATTGCTGAGTGTTAAGTAAAGAGGAATAAAGTGCCATTTTTGAAAGTCTTTGGTACGACGTGACCTGGGATTGAACCCAGGTCCCCGAACCATTGGCGAACACGCTACCCTCTAGACCAATATAAAGCAACTCGATATACACTTTCTTTCAAACACACACACACACACACACACACACACACACACACATATATATATATATATATATATATATATATCCACAACCTCACAAATATTGACCATCCGTAGAATCCTTGAAGGCGTTCGGGCAAAAAACCTTCAGGCGACATTACTATTTGTCGACTTTACCAAAGCCTTCGATTCTATCCACAGAGGGAAAATGGAACAAATCCTACTAGCACACGGCCTACCAAAAGAAACCGTAGCAGCAATAATGATTCTCTACAGAAACACTAAAGTGAAAGTACGTTCACCAGATGGAGACAAGGAATGCTTCGACATTGTTGCAGGAGTACTACAAGGAGACACGCTAGCCCCATACCTCTTTATCATCTGTCTAGACTACGTGCTTAGAACGTCGATCGACAAAATCAGAGAAAATGGCTTCGAGCTGACGAAGAAAAGAAGCAAAAGGTACCGACGCCGACTACGCTGATGACTTGGCGTTACTGGCGAATACGCCTAATCAAGCAAGGGCACTACTGCATAGTTTGGAACGAACTGCAGCAGTCATTGGCCTCCATGTCAATGCACACAAAACTGAATATATGTGTTACAACCAAACGGGCAACATTACCACACTAGACGGAGCCTCTCTGAAACTAGTAGACAAATTCGCCTACCTAGGAAGTAGCGTCTCATCAAACGAAAAAGACATCGACACACGACTAACGAAAGCAGGGACAGCTATCGATAGGCTCTCGATCATATGGAAATCAGACCTGACCGATAAAAATATACTGGCAAATAAGTTCACCGAATTACTATGCAAAGATGATCATAAATCCAAATTTTTACTATTAAATTTAGAACCTGATTAGGTATTCAATATGTTAATTGTCATCTTTCTCCCGTTCTTTTCAGGTTTTTGCATACAATGATTTGCATTGGCCTAATGGGTAAAGTGTTCACCAATGAAGATAGGTGAATATTCCATCTCAAATCCTCACCCCACCAAGGTCTTAGCACTGAATTAATCTACCCAAAATACATCGCAATTTTAACTGCAATTGCTATTTACAATGTATAAAACATGCAAGATTACCTGTGGTGTACGGGCAAATATGATGGACTCAGTCATTGAAGTTAGTAAATTCGAACTCTAGTCGCATTATTATGTTCACTTTCAAACTAATACTCTTCGATAAGGTTATGAATCCCCTTGTTCTCTCAGGTATGGGTCATATTGTACTACAGCTGGTCTTCTACGAGGATGGCTTTGGCAATAAATAACCCACGAAAGTTGATATGCCATGAAATAAAGAAACGAAATCAAGCCAAACCAAAACTTTCATATATAAAAATTTTTTTTTAGAATGAACTAAATGCTTAACATATGAAGTCTGATAAACGCGTAGGCGAGAAACTGACTTAACAAGCAGCGTTGTCTACGCTATCCTAACTTAGATATATACGCTTTATCAATGATATTGTGCATTTTCATGAATATAGCAAGCTTTATTATATATATATATATATATATATATATATATATATATATATATATATATAGCTGTCTTTTCAACAAAAATTATAACTCATATGTCCTGAATGATAACTAATTCAACTTGTGAAAAATATACCAGATGCGTAAGCTGATAGGATAATAAGACATCTGTACGTCATTGAATTGTAATAGCATACGCTTATGCGACACTTATGCCACTCTGTTGTTCTTCATAGCTAAAGGCAAATGATAAGTATATAAAAATACCTGGTAACTATGCAAACTGCATGTTTTATTTCTGATTCCTTTCTGTTTGTTTTTTCTGATCAAACGATATCTACAAGTTAACAGAGATTGGATGTTTGAGTGTCCTTCGTTGGTTTTGATTTTAGAGTTAACTTCTCTTCAAAGTTTGCTTTCCCTAATATATATATATATATATATATATATATATATGTGTGTGTGTGTGTGTGTGTGTGTGTGTGTGTGTGTGTGCACGCAGAGAGAGAGAGAGAGAGAGAGGGAGGAAAAGAGTGATAGCTACAAATATATCTTGTGAGCATGCTAAGATATGTCTATTTCAACCATTCTCTGTAATGCTCATTTTCAATTTAGCAAAAGCAGATTGAAGAATATGTTCAAATTTATCTGACATTTTGCACAGTACCTCAAACACGTGCCCACATAGACAAATATCTAGATGGACAGACAGATATATATTACATGTCTTATTTGGTTTATAAATGCCTTTAAAAAGACGAACGGCATAAGCATAAGTAAACAAACTCAGCAACTTTACGAATGTCCTTCAATAAACAAGGTAAAATAATGACCACTGCGTCGGAAACTTTTTCTTTACTGGAGAGTTAGCGTATTTCTACTTAATAGATCATCCTTTCGACTCCGTCTCGTCATGGCAGACCCATGTTGAGCCCATTTGTAAACATTTTTTGAAGAAAGCATTATTTTCCGTACGAATTGTGCATTCTTCTCTAAAATGCACATGGTTTGCACTACTTAGCCACCGATAAATATGATAACAGACCTCTGTTCAAGTCGGGAGAACTCTATTTGATTAGCTACCATTTTGAATTGACTTAAATCAAATGTGTTTGCGATATTAGAAATCTTTTTTACTATAAACCAATTCCAAGCAATGCCGAGTTTACATTCGTGGAAAAATTCTGAAATAAATTTATATGCGTTTTTTTATTCATTGAATAACCCTCAAATATATATGACACATTTTTATGTCCGTAGAAGACCAAAATTAAATTCTTATGCATTGTATGTTGAGTGAGGAAAATAAGAGTCATTCGGCAAGCAATATTTATAATCAGCTTAATTACAAATTATATTTTCCTTTGGAAGCCACCAACTAAAATCTGCTCTATTATAACCCCTGAAAACAATGTAGGAAGTCTTCAACCGCCACGGCCTTCAGTTGTTTCAGCAAGATATGTCACATGTTCTTAATAGTTCCCTAACCGACGGATTTGGGTGTTGATTCAGATGAGGTGCATAAGGGTCCTATTAAAGGAAATAAATTTGGGGCCCAGAACACGTTGTGCCTTCAGTTTATAAGGGAGGTATTTTAGAACCAATGTAGCGCAATTCTTTTCTGTCTAGTGCTTGGTTAGGACGTCATTAAGTGTCGAGACGTTCAAGTTGAATTCACCCCCGATTCCTCTTATCTCTTTACAAACAACCGGTCTCTAAAACATTCAACCACCTGACTGCATACTCTGCCGAGGGGTAAGAATCCCCCACTAAAGGGATGTTCTAAGTATAAAGCTAAACAGCATTCGGCAGTGAGGAGCATTTGGGAGAGTAAAGTACTCCTTCAGTGCCATTACTCCCAGGTTTACTGTCTATGGTTCAGGTTCAGTCTATGGGTCTTGAAAATAATTTTCATTTGAGAGGAATGCATGATACCATATTGCTTTAAGCAAATCATTTGTATTAATAAGAATTTCTTGAATCCATAAATGCTTACTAAGGATAGTCATTTGTTACTTGTAAATGTAACATAGTTTATTATATAAGGAAAAGTGAATTAAATTGAATTTTGTCTTTTAACGCTTGTAATAACAAAAGTCTTTTATGTGTCATGGTTTGGGTTGAAATTTTTCTTCAATATTACACCAAACATCGTGGGTTATTCCCATGTCAAAGCTATTCTTACAGAAAAAAACAGCACTGATATTATTATTCTATAGTTGGAAGGATGAAGAAGTTCATGCCTTTCGCAAGACTTTTAGTACGAAAGTAAACGGAATTTCGTGACTGGAATTTGAACTCAATTATTTCGTGGTCACAGTCCTGCACTTTGGCCACAATAGCACTGGAAATGTTCCTGTAACATCAGAAGCAAATAGTACTAGCGTGAGATTAGATTTTTTTAAAGCCAGAAAACATAGACGAGATGACGAGTTCAAAATAATCTTAGGCAATGAATAACAAGATATGATTAATTGGGCAACAGAGACAGAATACAGCACTTAACTAGGATTTGCCGAAGTCACCGGATTCGATCGGCCATCAAAGATGTGGTGGGCACTGACTGAAGATACCACCCACGTATGGTGAATGTAGGAATTAGGCGTCCAATGAATTAAAATAAAAGAAGATGAATTTCTCGATTCGTTCTCTCATTTTTTGGTTGAGGACATGAGGAGACGAGTGGTAGAGTGGATGGGGAGCCATTGAACCATTAAAAAATACGTGAAAAGCTGGCTTCTACTTGAAGTTACCTTCACATTGTGTTCATTATTCTTTTTTCAAATTCAACGGTATAAAAAATGATTGGGGAGAATAAAAGAACAGAGCCCCAAACACTTGTCATCGGACAATTGACCATCACCAACATAGAAGTAATTAGTTACTATGCCTCAAAACAATATCTTTTGCATTTGTTAGGAAGAATTGAAACCGTATAACTGTGTGAAAACAAATTATTATTTAGTTGGAATTGTTAATTGAAACGATAAAAATGTGTATTCATTCATATTTGATAAGAATATTTGATATCATATAACTGTGCAGACAAATGATTGTTACAGTAAAAAAAATTTATAAAATTATTTCACGGAAACATTGAAAATATAGTTATGATTATAACCAAACATTTAAAATGAATCAAATTTTGGGAGTAAATATCCCATAAGGGGTTGATATTATCTAAATTAGCAAAACGAAGCCAAACCATATAAAAATGCCTTGTGCGATCTAAAAGGATAGAAGTTGATCGTCATAAAACTGTATTAACTTGTAAATTGTTCATGTCACATTGTACAGGAATTTAAAACAGAATTTACTCACTATTCAATATGTTTGTGTTCCATTTTCTTAACCCTGGTTACCAAACACATTTGTATTTATTCCAAATTACTTAACTGAATGTCAACTCTAAAAAAATAAGATGATTAGAAAATTTTCACTTAATTTAATGGTCAATGCAGATCAGTATTGCCAATTTGAAAAAAAATCAGTGTCATTACTTGATAAACATACATTTTATGTACCTTGGCTACTCACATAATATCTCTTGATTTCTAATCTAGAACAGAGTAGGTTAACATCAGCTATTTCTGCAATGTATAGAGCATTCTCCTCTATCTATCATCCACGTGAAATGGTTTTGTGATACCCAGAAAACGGCCCCAGGCACCAGTTAACTGTTATAAGCTTCCAACCCTGAAGAGCTGGTAATTGTAGATTAATTGAAAAAGAAAAGAAATATCCAAATGTTTAAAGTATCGACTGTACATTCATTTTGCAGCTTTAGAGGACTAAGCATGCTTGGCTCATATTTGCTTGAGTCGGGGTAGGATTTGTGTCAAAATTTTTAAATGCTGAGTCACGTCTCTTTGATACGAATCGACCGGTCAGCTGTCAAAGCAGACTCAACAGAACTGATAGAATTTTATTCTCTCATCTGCTTGAATTAAGAAGATCCTTTAAATGAATTGTAAATACAGAAATATCGTCCCCACCCCAGTTAACAACCATGAATATAATGAAAGAGAAAGAATACAAGGCCAGATTGAGAACTTCTTTGTTTTTCTTGGGAAGATGGTAGCATTTTTATAAAATTTTTATCTTTCAAGTGACAGGTACATTGTCTTCTTCGCTTTCTACTTTTTGAAACTGTTCTAATAAAATAGACATAGATGCTAAATGACACGTCTGTCGATTCGTTGAGGTCTCTTTTAATTCTTTCCATTCTGTCTAAGAAACTTGGACTGCATCCCCTGCAGAAAGGAAAGACCCCTTCTCCTAAAAAAGGGTGCACTGTGTATGCTACTAAAATTTCTCTGGGTATTAGGCTTCAGTTTTAGAATATTTCTTAAGTATTCTAGCCGGTCCCAACAATGCTGTAGTTTGGATGGTATCCATTCTTCCTCCGATTTCCAACTCTTCCAGTCCCCTTTTCAAGAACGCCAATTACTATTGGTATCACTGTCTCTCTCATATTGTACAGCTGTCTTAATTCTCTGACAAAGTCCAAGTAATTGTCTTTCTATTCACTTTCTTTGATTTTCACTCTGTGATTCGCTGAGACAGCAAAGTCCACTATCAAATAGCTTCGCTTTTTGTGGGTATTAATTAACACTAGGTCTGGTTTTCTGGTTGTAATTAGGTGATCTGTTTGTGTCGGAAAATCCGAGAGAATTTTACTCATCTCATTCTCTAAGACGGATTCTAGTTTAGGTATGTACCATTCGGTAATATGGTCAAAATTCGATTTCTTGCACAATTCTAAGTGGATCACCTTTCTCACCCAGTCGTGTCTAGTTTTATACTCCTTTTGAGCTAGTTTGCTTCATTGGCTTATTATATGGTTAATGGTTTCATCTATAGCACCACATAATCTACACATGCAATTCTGTTGCGTATTTTCGATTTTGGTTTTATTATTATTATGCGAAGAGCAACGAGAGACGGGAGGCGGGTGAGTAGGAAGAGGCAACAGCAGCGGCGGTGGAAGCAGCGGCAGTGGAGGCGACATCATACCAAAGACTTTAAAAATGGTACTTGGTACCTCCTTGCTTAACACTCAACAATATAAGGTACGTATCAAGGGTAAAATGGAGCGATCAAGAAAAAGGAATAGCACCTCCTCTACACCTCGGTGTTGTAGCTATTGAAAAAGGGAGCCGTCTGGTTGCCCTCGACTTTGGTCGCAAACATTACTTTTTACTTACTATTATTATCAAATCGGAATAACTATTTGAAGCTATATAATTGTGTATGAATTATTAGTATTTGATAAGCACGCTTAAAACCATATAACTCTGTTCAAATTATTTGTATTAGATAGGAATACTTCATACCATATGATTGTGGCTAAATAAAAGTAAAGTTGGTGACCTTAGCCCAGGATGACCCAAAGGCTCACATTTCAATAGCTACTACACCAAGGTGTAGGGAAGGGTGCTATTCCTTTCCCTGGATTGCTCCACTTTACGCTTGATCCGTATTACCTCGTAATGCTGAGTGTTAAGCAAGGCAGGATCAAGTACCATTTTTTGAGTTTTTGGTATGACTCGACCTGGGATTGAACCCCTGCTTCCCGGACCATTGGCGAACACTCTACTCATTAAGCCAATGGCTCGGTTAAATAATTGACTCTTATTAAAGGCGAAAAGTTACTCGGAACATTATAATTTGTTCAAATCATTAGTATTAGTTAGAAATACTTAAGTGCGCTAATAATAGCTTATTGTAAAATAGGACTAGTCATTTGAAACCCGAGAATTGCGTAAAGATTACTAGCATCAGATAGGAACACTTGAACCCCTATGTGCGCAAATACTTGAGGTCATTATATAGTTACTATCAAATAAGTGATTACTATTAAACAGAAATCGATAGGGAGAAACAAGTGATTACTATTAAATTAAACAGAAATAGATATGGATATATAATTTCATGCTAGTGCGTACAAACAAACGATGATTTGATAGGAACAGTTATTTGAAACCATCTATATGGGTATGGATTATTTATAATAGATAAGAACACTTGAACCATCGTACTACAAATTGGTTGTATTAGATTGATATACTTGATACTATTTAACTGTGAGAAAACAGATGATTATTATAATCAAATAGGAAAAGTCACTTGAATTCATATAATAATGTATCGATAAGTATTTAATAGAAACACTTGAAACCATATAACTGTGTTTGAATTGTTTGTATTAGATAAGAGTACTTGCTATCCTATAACTATGTGCCAAAAAAACTTGAGTTGACAAATAAAAAAACTATGATTTAAAAAAAAGATGATTGTAGTGGGACGTTGAAAATATAAATTATTAGGATTTTAATCACGCATTTACTATATGAATCCAATATTAGCACCTATAAAAATAAAGCTGGTGACTGTTGTCGAGGGTGACCCGAAGGCTCCTCTCAATAGCTACAAACCGAGGTGTAGGGATGCTACTCCTTTCCCTAGATTGCTCCACTTTACCCTTGATACGTACATTATAATGCTGAGTGTTAAACAAGGAGAAATCAAGTACCATTTATCGAATCTTTGGTATGACTCGACCTGGGATTGAACCCCGGTTTTGCCCGGGTTATTAACGAACTCTCTACCCACTAAACTAATGGGCCGGGATGAAATAGCCTATAAGGAGTTGATATGCTAAAACAAACCATCTAGTTCTTAAAATTGTGAGGAAACATCACTTTTACGACTTTAAAATACAATAAATTATCATGGTTCAGACACTATTCAGGACACACACGTTATACCGTTGCGTTTATATTCTCGTCATCGGGGGTTAGTATACAACAACAGAAAAGGAATATTTCAGTAAATAATGGTTGTAGTAGTAATTATCCTAAAGGTTGGGTGAATAAAGGTGTTCTTACTTTTCCCAAAGGAATTTGCCCAAAAGTAACCGAAATGGCGCTACTGGAGATCGAACTCGTTTACAACAATAATGCAGTCTACCAAGTTACCCACTTCACCACGGGGTCTATCCTAAAAGTTGGGAAACGTTGTTATAATAACAATTACTGAATTTTTAATTGACAACAAAGATTGTAAAATACTCATTTTTGAGAAAAATTATATATTTTCTGTGTACGAACTGCAGCTGCGTCAGTACAATTGCATGTTTGCACCAACTGGATTTTAACGAAATTCCTAGAGAAAAGGTGGTTGGAAACTTCTCAAGAATGTTACGTTCTGTTTTGAAAAAATCCTGGAAGTTTGAAAACAGCGGCTGTACGGACTCTTACTTCCCATCTCGCAGATCTTTCAAGTAAGATGAACAAGACATACTGATCACTGATGGGAGGTAAAGACAAACACATAAGCGAAGTTATCCACTGGACTCCAAACTATGAACTCACCAGTAATGGCCGACCAGCAAAAACTTTCATTAACTATGTGTGGACACAGGATACTATTTAGAAGACTTGCCTTGAGCGATGTCCAAGAATAACGGTTGGCGAGAAAGAGAGAGAGAGAGAGAGAGAGAGAGAGAGAGAGTCAAGGGGATCCATGGCTCTGAGTCTACCTTGGTGATATATTTGTTTGCTTATCTCGTTCTGTTTGCGTTCCTTGTCTAGAACTCTTAACCAGCGCAGTGAAGCAGTTCAGCTCGATCGTTAGAGCAACATTCTTACATACCTGAGGTTTAGTCTACTGTATGGAGTTATATTAATTTATCAGCTGATGTGCTGCGTGAAGAACACGTTCGCCAATGGAATCAAACAGACAGTCAATCATCTGAAGACTGGGGAAGGCGCAATTGATCTGTGCATTTAGTCGACAGCGACATCACGGTCTGAATCTTTATCTTTCGCTTTTCTCGAGATTAGTTTCGGCTAAAGTTGGGTGTCGCTCTAAAAATAAATCCTATAAACGTTGCTAATTGCCTCTTTTGCTCTTGATCTCTATTCGTGTCTTCACTGATTTATGCATAATCAATATAACCATGATCATTACCTTCAGAGCTTCCTATTATTATTATTATTATTATTATTATTATTATTATTATTATTTACTCCTTTAGAGTTTTTCACATCAGTGTTAGCTGATGGTTTTTCACTGGAGTTTGAGTGACAGCAAGTCTCCTCAAGTCTCCAGGACTCGTCTCAGGATTCTGGCCGTTCTTAGCAATGCTGTCGTTTGGATAGTCTCTACCCGTCCGCTAACTTCCAAATCCTCCAGGCCTTTTAATAATCCTTGAGTTATTGTGCCTAACACACCAATCACAATTGGCACAATCGTTACTTTCATGTTCCACAGCTTTCTCAATTCTCTAGCAAGGTCGAGGTACTTATCCTTCTTTTCTCTTTTCTTCAGATTTATTCTGTGGTCCGCCGAGACAGCAAAGTCTACAATTTTGCAGATTCTTTTTTTTTTTTTTTTTTTTGTTGATTATTATGAGGTCTGGTCTTCTGGCCGGGATTAGGTGATCCGTTTGTATGTTAAAGTCCCATCGGAGTTTATGCGAGTCATTTTCTAGGAGAGGTGCCGGGTTGAGCATATTATTATTATTATTATTATTATTATTATTATTATTACAGTGCTTGTTAAAAACGATGGTATTATTCACTTAATAAACTCTTATACAGCTAAATATCTACTGTCTATTATTTGAAAAAAATTGTTCTATAAAATTTGAACTGTTTGCATGCAAAACAAATTAAATCTATTAACTACGTTTGAAAAGCAAGATTCAGTGAAATTAAAAAAGATGTCAGCTTTATTCTTAAAATATTGTATATAAACGTGTACTCGTCGATCTCGTGTATAGGTACATCTTTCATTGATAAGCAAAAATCAGAGTAAGGGACTAAATTTTTGAAACCAAAAGTTGCTTTTCGTCTTTCAGGTTATATCTAAAATGTCGTATATACTCGTGTACGCATCGTGCGCATAAATGTTAACTTTTCGTTGATAGACATGGAATCATTGATTGCATAACGTATTTACATGTATTACGTTAGTAGTGCCATTTATTTCGAGTCGGTCAATAATTTTCTGTATTTGAAATAAAAATAAGTATATATAAGTAAGTAAAAGGCGACTTTAGTCGAGGGTAACCCGAAGGCTCCCTTTTCAATAGCTACTACACCAAGATGTTGGGGAGGGTGCAACTCCATTCCTTGGATTGCTCCACTTTACCCTTGATCTGTACCTTATTATGCTTAGCGTTAAACAAAACCGCACCAAGTACTATTTTTTGAGTTTTTTGGTATGACTCGACCTGGGATTGAACCCCGGTCTCCCAGACCATTAGCGAACACTATACTCATTAAGTCTATAGCCCGGTCAAGCATAAATAAATATGAATATATATACTTATTGGATAACCGTCATATATATATTGCCTTTTAGAAAGGCATAAACCTACCTGTTTGTTCCACTGCAACAAGTTATTTAGTATGATGAACCAAACTCTCTTGACTTACTAGGGCAACCTGTCTAAAAGAAAGACAACTCTGAATTCCAACCTTCGGCTAAGACGTTATAACGTAGCGTTGCATGGTAAAGCACATAACTTTAAATGGCTTATTAGGGTGGGCTTAAAAAAGCCTCTACAGGATAGACAAAGTCCTATATATGTATAAGAGAGAGAGAGAGAGAGAGAGAAACACACACACACACACACACAAAGACAGACTGATAATGCCAGAGAATATTTTTCCTCATTGCATTTAAATCT
>OY757906.1:77700511-77715511 GCA_963585895.1 Sepioteuthis lessoniana | reverse complement strand
GCACAAGCTTCCGTGTCAACGCAGACAAGACAGAATACATTCCTTCTACAATGGGTTAAAAAGTATCGTTGCTATTTTTCGGCAACATAGGAAGTTTGATATGCCATGAAGCTAAACCAAACCAAACCATGAACTAGGACTTGTTTTCTAATCTTGGTTGTTTTTATCGTCATAACATTTCGGCCAAGATGCCCTCCAACCTTTTTTCAAATGTCTCTCGTTGACAGTAATCCTTCTTGGAATTTCCAACCGTATTTTTCCTTTTAATCTCTTGAGTTGGATTCTTCTTATTCTTTGAACATACCTTGTATCAATAGTTTTTTTCTTGCTGATCTGTCTTTCAAGATTTTATCAAAGCTTGAATAATGGATTCGTTTCGAAATGCCCGGGATAAAAACTACGACTTGAAAAAGGCCGGAGAGTTTTACATTGCTGGGTTTGGACGAAAATTTCCGCAGATGAAGACTAAATGAAGAGATGATGACGATTTCTTAGGAAAAGAAAAGTCAGACACGTGGTCCTAGTAAAAAAACACTCACTTTATTTGTATGTTACACTATATTTCTAGATCCGTCTAAAATCTGGAAGATGTAAAATGGTATTTTTGAGTCGATGAAGGGAAGATCCTTGCGTTCCATAAATCGTAGTCTATCCACTATCGGAAAAGGATAATTTTGCTTGCTTCAAAATTCAAGCTCCTTATTTTTTTTTTATCTCTGTCAGTGACTATGTGACTGGCTGACTCTTGTAAAGACAATTTACTCCATGGACTGCTTGCCCAGTTAGCTGGTTTTGTAGAATACACCGACTGCACCTCTATAGAGGGGTAATACCCCACCCCCAATGAGTGTCCTAGATATGACACTAAACAAACTGATGGTGAGATTCCAGTGATGCTGGCGCTTTGGGGAATGCGGAGCACCCTTTCATTGTTATTGCTATCCGGTCAACTCTGGCCCGGCACGGTAGCACCTAATAAGTAAGCCATTATTTCTATTTAACCCATACATATATGGGTTAAATAGAAATAACGGTATACTTATGCTAAACTGAATTGTTTGAATGAATTGAATAGTTTGAAATAGAAATGTTTTTGACAATTAAACCGTACTTACATTTAAACTACGTGCTTATGCTAAACTGAATTATTTGAAATGGAACTGTTTTTTTGATATTGAAACTGGACTTACACTAAACTGATTTGTTTAATATAGAACTGTTTTGACATTTAAATGTGTGTAAACAAAACCCGTACTTATACTAAACTGAATTAGTTAAATTAGAACTGTTTGACTAAACTGAATAGCTTGACATAAAAATGTTTTTTTCAGAATTAAACTCTACTTACATTTAAACTGCCTACTTATCCGAAACTGAATTGTTTAAAATAGAACTATTTGTATAAAAATGGATTTGGCATTAAATAATTTACAAAGATTGAAGTGCCATAAAACACAAACAACCAG
This sequence comes from Sepioteuthis lessoniana, assembly GCA_963585895.1. Taxonomy (NCBI): domain Eukaryota; kingdom Metazoa; phylum Mollusca; class Cephalopoda; order Myopsida; family Loliginidae; genus Sepioteuthis; species Sepioteuthis lessoniana. The sequence continues at coordinate 77,714,045 of OY757906.1, read as the reverse complement.
CCAACCAACCTTGGACTGTCTTTTGTGTGACCATATCTCGTACTTACTGCGAGAATTCTTATAGTTTACCTTCTTTTGTCGGGGTAGGAACGGCTGTTACAACATTACAAGATTGATTGAGTGACTGTTTATTTGAAAGGCATTTCAACCCTTTTTATGGTAATTTATACCAAGAGGTTAGGGAATTACGTTTATTGTCACTTTATATATACATTTATTGTGTAGTTGTTTCTTTTGATTTTATTATGAGGTCCTATCGAATACAAACAATCTTTTAACTGATTTAAACAGTACTGTTTAACAAATAGCTGGAAGAATTAGGAGGTTCATGCCTTTTCCGACGAGGATATTATTCCGAAAGTAAACGTTAAAGCGTGTCTGGAATTTGAACTCGCTTACGAAGATGTCACAGTTCAGCTCATTATCCACTAAGCCAAGGAAACTCTCACCCGATAAAATGGACCTTAACATGTACTACCACTCCGGGTCAGAGTAGACATGGGAGTAATGGCAACTAAGGGGTATACCTAATTCCTTAAATCCCCAGAAATGAAGCCAAATCTTAAATTCATTTTAGTGACATACTCAGAAAAACTTTTTGAGTGGGTCTTATCTCTCTACAATGGCTACAGTCAAAGTATTCTAAACCTCTCCGATAAGGCAGTACATTACAAGAATACAATTGTCAAAACCTGATTATAATTGTAACCATGATAAGGGTACAAGTCTGAATACACCATATTACCTTATTTAGTATATTGGTTCATGCTGGTCTATTAAAACAATTTGGTGGCCCAAATAAGCGAAGGAATTTATTGCGAGTATCCTTTATCGGATTTTGGCTTTTACAGGTTTGATCCAAAAAGGACGCACGCCTCGATTAATTGAATATGGCCAAATATACCAAAATATTTTATAAAATGTGAAGTGAATTCAGGTTATTTAGGTCACGGTCTATTGGAAGAAATACGTTTAATTCTCCGAATAATAGGCGCTGTGAAATGAGCAAAACCCAGCGGAGTCTTCTAGTTCTCAGTAGAACGATTAAAGATTATTTGATAACACCTTGTCAGTTTTGCCTCATGGGACAAAGAACATGTGTCGATTATATAACCGTACATTTCGCCCCGTTGGCAAAAATATTACCAGGTTATTGTTCTACATCGTTTTGTATCTTTGGCAAAATGACTTACTTTTGCTCAAACAACAGTCTCACTTTAGACTGAGGTCCCTACAAAATCGGAACGGGACTGACGGCATTGCTTTTAAGGCTTCTAATTTGCTCACCGCAACGTAAATTAGCTGATTGGCCCAGTGGCAATGTTTAAGAAGGAAATCTCGCTCTTATTAGCAAGTGTCGAATCAAGGTGCCGAATCTAAGATTGCGTTGTTGATACAGATGGGTCGAACGCAGGAGAAAGGGGAAGTAATTCGATATGCTCGATTTGTGCGTATACATCACCGATTTTCTAAGTGACATTAAAATGTTTGGTCCCTTGCATTCATAATCTTCCAGTTAAACCATTTTGTTAAAAATATTCTCTCACTCTCTCTCTCTCTCTCTCTCTCTCTGTTATAGATTGTGCAGGTTGAATATATCCCCAATGAAAGATACTCTAAATTCAACTGATTTTAAAGGCACTATACAGTTTTTAGTCAATATTAGGAAAGAAGAGTTTAACATTTGATTACATTTTAATAGATTCCGTAAATAATCGTGTATATACCAAATGTTTCTCTCCAATCTCGATACCTTTTCAATGCAATTCCTATATCATAAAAAGAAATTAAAGCTTCCTTCTTTGATGATTTCTATCTCACAGGTTTTTTTTTATTTTTTAATATACCACACCTTTAAAAATTTCATTTTTCATTTATTCTTCATTTCTCTATTGGTCAATTCAGCTTTGAATACTTTTTGATCACACTTCATCTTTTAATAAAGTTTTATTCATTGTTCATTTTTTTCTGAGTAAATACAGCCTCACTTTTGGAACTTTTAGAACATACTTCGTATGAAAAAATGTAGGATTCATTCATTGTTTATTTTTCTCTTCGTAAATGCACCTTTAGTATCAATACTTTTTGAAGCACCTAGTATTTTGAAGAAAATAAATGTTTCGTTCATTATTCATTTTTGTAATGGAAAATAGAGCTTCAATATCGATACTTTTTAAACCAAACAGTTTGGTTTGCTTCTCCCGATATGTGGATGGACACTCTTCGATAATCAGTTTCATAAATCAAGCATCCCTAGCTTTTTATCCTATAATAGTAAGGTTTTGTTTTGTTTTTTGTATATCAACCATTGTCGCCTATTTAATGCCAAATCATCTCATAAGAGATGTACTCTTATGGATCCCCACACATGGCCGCGCAAAAGCAGGACGACCAGCTCGAACGTACATTCAGCAGCTATGTGAGGATACAGGCTGTTGTCCTGAAGACCTACCTAGGGCGATGAACGATAGGGAGGAGTGGCGAGAGAGGGTCAGGGATATCCGTGCTACCAGCGCGATATGATGATGATGATGATATATATATATATGTGTATGTGTGTGTGTGTGTGTGTGTGTGTGTGTGTGTGTGTGTGTGTGTGTGTGTGTGTGTGTGTGTGTGTGTGTTTGATTTGTAAACACATTTTGCTGATAACATTTTTAAACGTGCTTGAGCTCATTTTTTTGCATTCAGTTAAATGGTTTTAAGTATCTCTGTGTGAGTAACAATTTAAAATAGTCATTTGCTGGTAATTTCATTTTTAAATGAGTGAAAACTAAATTATTTGCACACAAGTATTGCTATTGTTTCTACACAATTGAATAGTTTCAATTATTTTTATCAAACACTAATAATTCAACTCAGTATCAGTCATGTGAACATAGTTAAATGGTTCAAAACATTTCTATTTATCACTAACAATTCAATTAAGCAGTAGTCATTTGTTTATGCTGTTGAATGATCAAACAGTTCTATTTCAAACAATTCAATTTTGAAAAAGTCATTTTTGCGCACAGTTTAAATTTTTATTCGACCCCTAGATAGGACCTTATCAGGTGCTATCTGTAATGTAAACATGTACAATAATCGCTTCGTTTTGCTTGCGGTCATGTTACCCAGAAAGTTTCGGTTGCTGTCAGAGGAGCGAAGCTAAGAAGCTGATGAATCAGGTTTTAACCTAAATGAATGATTGAATAATTTGAAACAGAAAACGAAATGCTAAATAAGACTTAGTAAATAATTACAAATTATGTTTTAGTCGATACGGGAATATTTTTGTCGAATTGAAAAGTCGTAGAAATGAGTGTATTAAATAACAAAGGGACTCTTTTGAGAAAAATTGGTGTTTCATTATTAATTTTTGTCTTCATAAATACAGCTTCAATCTTGATTCTAAAAGCCCCCCCCCATATATATATATATATGTATATATATATATATATATATATATATATATATATATATATATATATATATATAAGATATTATTCAATCCAGTAAATCCGGAATAGGAGATGATTCCAATCAGAACAAATAAAATATTTAAAAATAGAATATTAAATTTAAATAACCCAGGTAAAGAGCTTGATGTCAATAAAATCTACAGAACAAATATTAAAAAAAAAAAAAAACCAAAAAACAATCGGTTACATTAAGATGATAATAAACTTATTTCAATTCTGTTAAAAGCATTGATATTAATCAATTGGATCTGAAGAAGTCCTGTTAAATATTCTTTGAGCACTGACTTATATCAATGCTTTTAATAAGATGGAAATAAATCTATTACCATCATAATATGACCGAGTGTTTATATATATATATATATATATATATATATATATATATATATATATTTCGATCCCGGCTCGGAGCGCCATGCGTGTCTACCCACATTGAAGAGTTGTGATACAACGAAACAGTCTGTTTGTGGATGACAATGTATACGTCCCCTCTCGGGGGTGGGCGTGTAATTACTATGGAAGGGGAATAAAACGGTTTCCACTCGCGAAATGCAAACTGTTCCAACGAACTGCGCACTTCGATAATACAAAATGTTAACAAACGAAATTTGATAAATTTGATGCGTTGGCTTAAGGGTATGTCTCTCAGCCTGACCTAAAAGTTAAGCGGGTTTCGATCCCGACTAAAGCGTCTCGCGTGTCTAGCCACCCTGAAGAGTTGTGACACAGCGAAACTGTCTGTCTGTGGATGACTATATAGATATGTATATATTTAATACCCAACAGGGAAACACCGAGTTTTGCCCCATTGGGACTGACGGGGATTGAACTAACAACAGATATTATTGTTTACAAAACTAGCTAGATTGATAAAGTTGCTCATTTTGACGGCATCCCAAACTCTCTCGGTTATTTCATGCCAAAGTGAATCGCGTTCATAATTTTATTCTTGGCGTAGTTGTATCTTAAGAGTTATTTTTTGGCACATAGTCCTATTGAATCTAAATGATTTTTACGTATATCTTTTTTACCCATGGAGTAGACTAACAGATACTAACGCTCCGAGTCAGAGTGAACCTGGGAGTAATTACAATAAAGAAGTACTCTGCCCACAACAGTACAGGAACTTCAACTTCAGCTGTAATTTAGTGTCATATTCACAATAAGTACACATCTTATAGAGATGTCTTACCACGCTGTAAGGAATACAGTAAGCGTATTCTAAACTCTACGGACTGGACAAAAAAATTGCAAGATCACGTTGGTTGGTTGGTTGGTTGGTTGGTTGGTTATAATTCATGGCATATCAACCTTTGTAGGTTGTTTAATGCCAAGTCCATTTTTATACAAGAAAACAGTTTTATTTCAAGCTATAAAGTTTAGTCAAACATTTCTAACTCAAACCATTCAGTTTAGTATACGTATAGTTTTTGTCAAAACAGTTCTATTTCAATCAATTACGTTTAGCATAAGTAAACAGTTTAATTCTATTTGACCTTTATTTAATCTCCATCAGACGACACAGTGGACCTGAGAGAGATGGCAATGCAGGGGTACCCCACATTCCCCAAAGCTCCAGTATTACTGGAACTTCATCATAAGATTGCTTAGTATCATATCCAGGACACGCATTGGGACATGGTCTTACTCCTCTGCAGAGGTGCAGTCGATGTATTCTACTGCGCCTGCTGACTGGGCAATTAACAGAGTTGAATTTAAAAACAAATTTATTTCAGAGAATTCAGTTTAGCATAAGTACGTAGTTTAGATGCCAAAGCAGTTCTATTTCTAGCAATTCAGTTTAGCACAAGTACGCAGTTTTAATGTCAAAACAGTTATATTTCAAGCAATTCAGTATAGCATAAGTGAGCAGTTCAGTTCTATTTTACCCATAGATAGGACCCTATCAAGTACTACCACCAGGATCAGAGTGAACCTGGAAGCGATGGCAATGAATGGGTACTCCGCATTCCCCAAAACTCCAGCGTTACTTCAATTTCACTATCAGATTGCTTAAGTGTTGAGTATAGAATATGGATATTATCATATTTCCGGAACTTCAACAGAAATATAATAATCATTTATGCAATAAGTTTATAATTTAGGTTTTCATGAAAAAAATGTTCAGCGCTTTTTCTTTTATCTTCAGTTAAAGGGAGACTTAGCAATTTATTAAGATGATACCCCGGTCTTTAATTTCCTAAGGCTGTTCAAAACAATAAAATTGATTTTAATCCCCGGACGGTGGGCTGTCAGAAAAGGCGCTAACCACAGGATCATGTAGAAAGACAATTTTCTGCTTGTGGTTTAATTTGAATAGTTAATTTATCGCACGGTGTCAGAAAAAGAGGTAAAGACAAATTTCCAAAGCCACAAACGAAACATATTTTGCCAGAATTAAAATGAAGACATGAAAAACGTTGACATCTTGTTGGTGCCATTTGCGGCCTTGTGGCTGCTGTTACTGTCACACAACTTTGGCTGACGTCAGATTTTTTTTTGTTTTCTTTTTTTTTCTTCACCTTTTTTTATTTTATTTATGAATTATAGATCGGTCTTAGTACGTTCTTTTCGATCAGACGTTTTAAAAAATTAATATGCCGCCTCCTTTTTTTTTACTTTTAATTCAGACGATGGTATAGCTAAGTGTTAAAGAAGAAGTGAATGAGCTAATAAAAAGTGAGTGTGGTGGAAAAAGAAAGAAAGAAAGAAAAAGGAAAGAAAGAGAAGCAGGAATAAAGTTAAATAAATGAAAAAATATCTTCCATAGAGAAAGAAAGAAAATATAAAAAGAAAAAGAAAGAAAAAATATTCAGCAATAAAAAAAAAAATACAAAAAAAGAATCATTTTAAAAAAGAAGAAAAACGAAGCAGAAATAGAAAAAAGTAAAAGAAATAAAACACTCAGAAATAAATAAATGAATCAATGAAAATTACGAAGCAAGAAAAATAAACGAGAAAGAAAGAAAGAAAGAAAGAGAGAAAGAAAGAAAGAAAGAAAGAAAGAAAGAAAGAATATGAGATTGACAGAAAAAATAGAAAGAAACCGGAGCAAAATTATGACAAAAAAGTGAAAAGAAAAAAATCACATAGATATGAAAAAATAAAATTTGAAAAAAGCATGTTTCTAAATAATCGACAAATTTAAAACAAAGAAGAAGAAAGAAAACAGAAAACGAAAGAATGAAAAGAAATAAAACCATAAGAAAGAAAGAAAGAAAGAAAGAAAGAAAGAAAACAACGAAAAAGAAATAACTAAATTAAAACGAAGAATGAAAAAAGAAAAGACATATTGAAAGAAAGAAAAGTAAGAAAAAAGGTGTAAGGAAAAAAAAAGAAAGAAAAAGAAACAAAAAAATGAGCAAATATACGGAACACTAAATAAAGGAGCAAAAAGAAAAGACAGAAGAAAATAATAAAAACATGCACAGAATGAAAGTAGAAAAAGACTGTAAGCAATGAAAAATATAGACTGGCCTAATAAGGTATATGAAGGAATTGTCAATAAAAAAAAACGTTAAAGAATTTGTGAAAATATGAAGGGGAAACTGGGTTGGGGTGGGGAGCGAGTTTTAATTGATATTCGGCCAGAGATAAATACGCTTCAAGATAGAAAGATACAGCATAGATGTTTTAAAAAATAAAATAAAATTAATAAATTATGTTAAACTGAGTGGGAAAAGTGATCTACTGGGAATTATGGAAGAGTTTAAAATTTGACCATCCTTAGAAATGATATATGTAAAACCAGAATCAGTCCTAGAAAATGAGACCGAAAAAATTCTCTTGGGCTTTGTAGTACAAACGGATCACTCAGTCTCGACAAGAAGGCAAGACCGAAAATTATTTAACTAGGAAAAAAAAGAACTTCGCATATGATAGACTTTGCTGTTTCAGCAAACCACAGAGTGAAAAGAAAAGAAAGCAAACAGGTAGACAAATATTAGGATCTTGTGAGAGAGCAATAGAAATTGAAAGTGAAAGTGAAAGTGTAACTGATAATAGCTGGGGTATTGGGAACAGTCCTCAAGGGATGGGAAAAGAAACTGTTTAAAATGGAAATCAGAGGAGGAATCGAGACCATACAGATTGCAGCATTATTGAAATCGGCTAGAATACAGTAAAGGGTCCTCAAGACGAGTAGAGATTTGCAGTCAAACAAACTCGAGTGAAAGGGAAAAAACACTCAAGGTGTATAATTATAAAGACCAGTCATGTAAAAGCAAGAATAGATAAGACGCAACAAAACAGCAGATGTAGGTTATGTGGTGATAAGGACGAAACGATCAATCACAAAATAAGCGAATGCGGCAAATTAGCACTGAAAGAGTGTAAAACTAGACACGACTGAGTGAACAAAGTGATCCTGTAGGAATTGTGCAAGAAACTGAAGTTTGACCATACGAAAAAAATGGTATATGTACAATCCAGAATCTGTCCTCTGATAATGAGACTCACAAACTTTTCTGGGATTTTGAGATGCAAACGGATCACCTAAGCTCGGCTAGATGACCAGACTTAGAACAACACGAAAAAGAAAACTTGCGGAATTGTGGACTTTGGAGTCCCAGCTGACCACTGACTAAAAGTGAAAGAAAACTAAAAGAAAGCTAAGTACCTAGACCTTGCTAGAGAACTGAAAACTGTGGAACATGAAATTGACGGTTATAACAGTTGTAATCGGTGCATTCGGAACAGTCACCAAATAATTGGTACAGCGACTCAGTTGGGACTCAGTTGGAAAGGAGTAAAATGATAAGGAACTGAACTGCCAATTTATAAAACCATTAGAACGGTTGGAGATGAGGAAAATTACTAGTATTTTGGAATATTGGAAGCAAACACTATCAAATAGAAATTTTTAAAAAATTAGGAGAGTAACTCAGAAGAACAAGAAAACTGCAACAGAAATCTCATCAAAAATATGAACTTATGTGCCGTCCCTCTCATAAGATACTTTAGACGATTCTTAAAATGAACAAGAGAGAAACACAGACAAATGGATCAAAGGACAAGAAAATTGATGACGATGCACAAAGCCTTACACCTGAGAAATGAAATAGAACGACTATAGATATTTATAAAATGAAGTGGTCTCACCAGAGTTGAGGATTTCGTAGACGAATCAATCCAAGGTCTCATGGAATACATTTAAAAGAGCAAAGAAAGATTGCTTGTAGCGACCGTTAACAGTAATTGCATCGTTAGAACAAACAGAAATACCAAAAAAAAAGTAGAAAACAAAAATGAGAAGAAAAACAACTGTCGGAATACTTCAAGCGACAACCTGACGCGATTGTACACAAGAAGACCAGAATTTGGCTAAATAATCTTAACAAATCAATATATTTAACAAATTAATATATTTATCATATTGATATATTTTTAAAAAGTCATTTATAAAAATATGTTAACAATCTTTTTTTAATTTTTAAAAAATCGTTCATAAAAATGTATAGTATATATATTTAATTTGGCTGTTTAGAACAAAGTTTTGGGAATCTCAAGAGAGAAACTAAATCTCTTTTAATAGCAGCACTAAATAACCTCATAAGAACCAATTATATCAAAGCAAAAACTGATAATACACAACAGAATAGCCAGGTTAGGTGATGAGAAGACAGTGACGTGATGATTAATCAAAATATGAATGAATGCTGCAAGCACAAAAGAAGTACGGAACTGGGTAGGAAAGGTGATCTACTGGGAGCTACTAAGCGAAAGATTAAAATTTGACCGTTCGACCAAATAGTATATGATCAAACCAGAATCCGTCTAAGAGAATAAAATTGATAAAATCCTCTGGTATTTTGAAATAAATGTATATTACCTAATCCCAGCCCTAAAACCAGACAACGTTTTAATTAACAAGAAAAAACACTTTATCATCTAGTGGATTTTGTTGAGTGAATATAAAAGAAAGCGGAAACGATACAAACACCTGGAACTTGCTAGAAAACTGATCCACCTCGCCACCAACAAATTTTTAAAAACTATTAAGGATCAGACCGAACAAAAATATCAAAGACCAGAACATTGCTACAACTAGTAGGAATAGTCAGGAGAGTTATGGAGGCAGGATGAGACTTGCTATCACTCAAAATCCAGTGAACGACCATAAGCTTACGGTGGTTTGTAAAAATCTTGCAATGAGTAAAATAATCACGATAATATTTTTTTGCTAAAATTTACTTGAACAGATAAACGGAAGAAGCCAAAAAATAAGTCAGAAGCAACAGCTGAATGACGGAACGATCCCTTCATTTCTTATTACATTTTTTACCTTTTTCACAAAACTTAGTTTTTAAATCCGTTTTTACATGTATGATTTACTAGTATTAACGAATATGGGCAGAAAATAAAGACAGATTGATCTGCCCATATTCGTTAATCCTCATTCTAAAATGGAATTAAGTCCTTTCTCTAAATCGATATTCCTTCTTTTATCATGCAAATGTATTTTTTTGTATATCTCAGTAAATATTTACGTGTGGGTATATGCAGTTTTATAGGAAATTAGTTGGAAAGACATGGGAATTATTTTACTAAGTTGGGTATTCAGTAAGAATCAAACTCCATAGCAATAGACTGCTACACTATCTCATTAAACCACTCGAGGTTCTCATCAGAAAATTTATGATCGATTGATTTTAAGGATATATTGACTCGTCTAGGGTTATTTTAAGCCCAGATATGAAAAAATCACGTATTCGCATTGACAATTTTCGTGTAGTTTTTTCAGAGTATTTTTGTGGGGGTGGAGGCAACTGGTGATATTAAATAAGAATGATTTTTTAACAGTTCTATTTGACTTTCACAGATTGTCCCAGAATTGACATGGAAGTAATAAAAAGAAAGGGTTTTTTCTCACTACACATATTTCCAGAAATGGAATCTCGCAATCAGATGCAGTAAGTGTAATACCCAGAACACACTTTTTTTATTGGGGGTAGGCTACTGTCAAAGTATACTAGTCCCGCTGGCTGGACAAAGCTTTAAGTAGAAATCAAATAGAGTTTGGTTTGCGTAATTCTTCTCGTGGTATTATTTGGTATTTGACAAGACGTTATTTTTTTCTTTTTCATTTTTTCTTAATTCTTTAGGTTGCCGGGAAAACGGAAGTTCTGCCATTAAACCTATGCCATTCATATGAACTTAGGTTTCTGCGAGTGGCCAGATTCAGTATTGAATGTAAAAGATGTCACGATCATCGGGACGACATATATATATATATATATATATATATATATTTCAATATTTCTGTTTGGAAAGAAATATAACACTGGATTTTATACTAACTGACCTCAGGATACAATTAGGTTATATCTTTTGCAATAACAACATTGAAATAAGTCTCTCTCTCTATATATATATTCACATAATGGTACCGTGACTCTCTTCCTGCGCTGACTGTATCACAAGTTGTGGGGTAAGACCCACCCAAAAGAACGTGTCCTGTGTAATAGATTAAACCATTAAAGTGCTTCTGATGGTGAGGACTCAGTTCTGAAAACCTGAGAAATATAGAGTACCCGTATTTTGCTATCCTCCGTGTCGTAATGGGTAATGTACAAGAATGCATGATCTTAGTATGTGAATTTAAACTCAAAATTACCACTTTATTTATTATTTAACCCATTACTAGGAGCATAACTGGTCCCATACCTTTCTCTAAGGAATTCGTTCGCAAGTGAACGTAATTGCAAAACAGGTGTTTGAACTCGTTTAATAAGATGTCACAGTCCAGTACGTTAGCCACTACACCACTGCGACACCAACGGGTATATATATATATATATATATATAGTATAATTAAATGGAGACTCAAACTCGGTTAAGCCGTCATAATAAATTTATTTCGGTGGAGAATATTGTTGGTATATTCTCCGTCTCGTCGGATGACTTTTTACATGCTCTGTATTGTCCCAGAGATGTGATGCGAATGAAGAGTTACAGTTCGTATTCAGAAGATAAATAGGAAAATAAAGAAATTAAAAAATAAATTAAAAATCAGAAAACAAGGATAGAAATAAAAATAAAACAAAATAAAAAACATAAAAATAAAAACATAAAGTGGAACTCATTCGTTCATAGGCGTGAGCAGAGGGTGTGAACATATTATATGTTAGAACGATTAAGAAACAGGAGTGGAATTAATCTACTGGTCAGTCCCTTTTGGTTTTGTGTTCTGTTCGTGGGTTCTACTACTTGGCAGGTGTGCTATTCTAAACAGACTCAGATCGTTTAACTAATGGCTATCTCATATATGATTTATATTTATTTCTGATATGTCTGTTAATTAACCCAGCTGTTGCCATCTTAGTTGTTTCTCTAGTTTCAATTAGGATCGAGATACATAAACCAGATAAGGTGGGGACATTTATTATAGTCGTCATGTGTATTTTTTAAAATTTACCCTAAAATGGTCAAGGGGAATTAACCACCCAAGAATCCCAGGCCTTATTTTTGGATTAATATTCCTTGTTCATCTGGCCCTTATCTACCTTTGTCTTTCCCTGTCTCGGTGATATCTGCTGTTGGGTTGATCTCCATTATTTACTAATGTTTCTTTATTATTTAAGATAATTTAAATTTTCCTCTATGTCTACACTTAAAGACAAGCTCATTTCTCTTGTTCAATAAAAGTTTTCTATTCTTGAAATTAATTATGCTAATTTTTTCGTCTAAGCATAGGTTACATCTACCGTTGAAGCTGTTGGAGGCAGATGAGTGCCTTAATATTTTCCACTTAATTTGTGGAGATAGCCCCTGATCCTTCAGGCCCCAGAAGTATTTCGATAAAGCAGTCTGGTACCTAAATTTCGGGTTGGAAAATGAGTGTCTATGGCTGTACCATCTTTGCTTCCAGTTTCCCGCGGAGATCCCTATATAGATTCTTTCCCCGTCCCTTTGCTGTTCCATAGGAGAAATGCATGCTTGGTATACGACATTCCTCGTGGTGCAGCGTCCGCCTAAGGGGCATTCTTCCTTATTCCTACAGTTACAAGACTCCACGTTTGGATTCCTATCTCTCGTGGTAAGCTCATTGAGTAGCCTCCTATTATGGTTGCTTAGTATATTGTACATATTCTTAGTGCAGGAGTAGCTAATTTGCACTGTATTTCTGTTAAAAATCCTACTCAATGGGTTGCCTCTATTAAAATGTTTATCTAGTAGGTGTAGAAAGTATCTACCTATGTTAATGTTAGTGAGCTTACAAAATGGCGGATTGAACCAGACTACTTTTCTATTTCTATTCTTTCCTCGTCTATTTCCGTGACTACTATTATTAATAGTCTCACCTACCTTGAGGGGTGTGTGGGTCCCACTATTATTCTTCCTAGCTCTCGAATTGAGGTCCACCGGGGTTAAGTATTCCAGTCTACCTTGGAATCCACTGTCCTTCAGGGCGTCATCATATCTACTCTTGTTTTCCTCGAACATTTTCTTACCTGAGGACAGCTTATTAATTCTTTGGTTCACCGCATTGGGTATCTGTCTCAGTACCGATCTTGGGTGGTTTGAGGAGATATTTATGTATCTAGGGGCGGAATCGTTCTTACTAAAGGGTTTGAACGTACCATTATTTAAATTCAATGTGACGTCCAGAAAATCTATTATTTTTAAATTTGAGGCTATTTGAATTCTAAACCCTAGTAGTTTGAAGGCCCTAATAATTTTCTTTTGTATACTAGCGGTCTTCGGACCGTTGCTGTCTGGGATATAAATAATCCCGTCATCTCGGTAAAGTCCCACTTGTTGTGAGTTGACAATACGACCTAGCGTATCTAGGATATAGATCCCCACTAAGTCTTCTACCTGAGCCGAATCGTAGGCCCCCATGGGGACGTCGAAATTGTCTACGTGACTTTTTACCCAGGATCTGCGATTATCGGATAGGACGGTTTTTCTACTTGCTAGGATAATTTCTATTTCTTCTTCTGTGATCTCTGTATATTCTCTAGCGTGGTTAAGGCTCCTCACTAATAATTCTTTAGTGATGGAAGGGTAGAACTCTATGATGTCGAATTGTACGAAAGTGGATCTCTTTTTATCCTTAATTTTCTTAAACC
>OY757906.1:77603011-77695511 GCA_963585895.1 Sepioteuthis lessoniana | reverse complement strand
TCAGAAACGATACTGATAACACAATGGACAACAGAATGACAATAACTAGGAAACAAAAATGGGAAAGATAATAGCTCTATGGGCGGTTTGAACGACTAATAAACATCAACTCACACGACAAAACCTGGACATGGCTAAGAAAAGGAAACTTTAAGAGAAAAACAGAATCTCTCCTAATAGCAGCACAAGACAACGCTGTAAGAACCAATCATATCAAAGCGAGAATAGATAAGACTCAACAAAATAGCAAATGCAGGCTATGTGGTGACAGAGATGAAACCATCACATAATTAGCTAATGCTGGAAATGAGCGCAGAAGGAATATAAGAGTGGACATGATTGGGTCAGCAAAGTGATTCACTAGGAGATGTGCAAGGAATTTAAATTTTACCATACTAACAAATGGTATATGCGCAACCCAGCACGTGTCCTAGAAAATGACACACATAAACTCCTATGGGACTTCGACATACACACGGATCACCTAATCTCGACCAGAAGACCAAACTTAATAATAATCACTAAAAAAAAGAGAACTTGCAAAATTGTCGACTTTGCTATCGACTGACCAGAGAATAAAACTGAAAGAATGTGAAAAGAAGGTAAGTACCTCGACCTAGCTAGGGAATTGAAAAAACTGTGGAACATGCAGGTGAAAATTATACCAATTGTAATTGGTGCGTTTGGAACAGTAACTAAAGGATTACTAAAGGGAGTGGAGGACTTAGAAGTTGGCGGGCGGGGGAAGACCATCCAAACGACAGCATTATTGAGAACGGCCATAATACCGAGAAGAGTCCTGGGGACTTGAGGAGACTTACTGTCACTCAAACTCCAGTGAAAGACCATCAGCTAACGCTGATTTGAAAAACTCTAAAGGAGTAGATAATAATAATAATAATAATAATAATAATAATAATAATAATAATAATAATAATAATAATTAGTGCGTTTGGAACGATCCCCAACGGCTTGGTAATGGAGCTTGAAGATTTGGAAACAAAAAAATAGATAAGATGAGAATCTTTTTTTCTCATAGTTTTATAATCTTTTTTCCGAATCGATGAAGGACTTTGAAACAGGTAACTAACATTACTGTATTGAACTTTGTCCAAACTAATATCTAAACATCCTGAACTTTTTATGTTGATTGCAATAAAATTTATATACTATTGTGTGTTGATATTGATTTTATACAGCGCCATTGGCCAAATGAGTTGAGTGTTCGCCAATGGTCAGGGTGATCGGGGTTCAATCCCAGGTTGAGTCATACCAAAGACTCAAAAATGGTACTTGGTGCCGCCTTGCTTAACACTCAACATTATATCATGAGAATCAAGGGTAAAGTGGAGCAATACAGGAAAGTGTAGTAGCTATTGAAAAGGGATCCTTCGGGTCACCTTCGACGAAGGTCGCCATCTTAACTTATTGATTTTAACTACCAGAAACAGTCAAGCAATTAAAAACAAATTGTCAGACTGTTCAAATTCATTCTCTTTGTCATGCCAAGTTTCAAAAGCACAGTCTACCCAACTATTTACATATAACTGGGTCGCAAAAGAAAATATGGATTCTTGCCTTTCCCAAAAGAAAAAAAAACCCAGCCTCGTCCAGGTTTTGAAGGGGAAACCCTTGTCTATTTCCTAAAACGATAACCGTTACGCTATGCATCATATGTCAGTATAAAGAATAAATACTTTTTAAAAATCGAGAGGTATGTGTAGTCATTTGCATAAGTGGGCTTAGTTTAGCACATAGCCTTAATTACACCCACTCAGGGAGAATAACTTTGGTTTGCTTTCTTTGTTTAATGGCATATCAACCTTTTTGGGCTATTAAATACCAAATACATCCTTGTAGAAGAACAGTAGTGGTATTATATAACCCATAGCTGGGGAAATAAAGAGTTTTATACCTTTCTCAAGAGTATTAATCCGAAAATAAATCCAAATGGAGTTTGAACTCGCTTACTAGGATGTCACAGTCAAATACGCTAGCCATGAAGTCACGGGGACTTCCTCTTTATAGTGAGAATAGACAGCTTCCTCTTTATAGTGAGAATAGACAGTTTACTAACTATTACAACGTGCGAGTCGCTTGATAATAAAATAAGCATAGCTTTGATTTGACACAGAATACTGAGTTCTGCATAGGTTCGTTACCGCTTAATCAGTAATTTCACAGTGAGTTGACCGTAAATCATTAAGTATCCTGATTAGACGTTAATTATTTTCCATTATTCAGACATATCTATACGAACATGTCAATGTACAAATACTATTTTTGTGCTGTTATAAGAGTAATATGTCTTAAGTGTATATACGTGTCTATCAGTTAAAGATTTACGCATTGTTTAGCCATCTACACAAAGTGTATGCTTTTATTACTTTTATAGACTTTGAGACGAAGAATGAAAAAAAAAAGAAAAACGAAAAGAGAAAACGGAGAAAGAATGTTTACAAGTTTTGTTTCGGTTACTTTGTTTAATGACATATCAACCTTCATGGGTTATTTTATGATATCCTTGTAGAATGACTCGTGTTACGGTTTAACACATGGCTTGGATAGCATTAATTACCCTACAAAGGTTGATATGCCATAAAAACCAAACAAACAAATCGTAGCTTGGAGGATAAAGAGGCTCATACCATTCCCTCGAGTATTTTTTCGAAAATGAACATAATAGTCCGACTGGAGTCGCAGTCTAGCACGTTGGTCACCATGCCAAGGGGACAACCGTTTATAAGAAGGAACGAAGTTAAGGAAATATGAAAAAAGAGAAATGAATTGAAAATTTAAAAAAGAAGAAGAAAACTGATAAAGAAAATTAATGATAAACAAAAAATAAACAAAAAAAGCAAGGAAAATATGAGAAAGAAAGAAAAAAAGAAAGAAAGAAAGAAAGAAAAAAAAGAAAGAGATAGTATCACAAAAAAAGGTAGAAAGAAAAAGAAACAAATTGAATGTGGCAAATTTAAAAGAAAAAATAAAAGCCGAGAAAGAAAGAGCCCAGTCGGCCGAGGCTTCAAAATATACTGACTGGATCTCTGGAGAGGAGTAAGGCTTCCCCAATGACTGTCCTTGATACGACACTAAACAATCTGATGATGAGGGTCCAGTAAAGCTAGTGCTTAACAATGTAAACAAAAGACTGATGTTTAATTGTGTCGTGATACATAGCGATACTTGAAAACATTTAACTGTGTGCTAACAAAAGATTAATAATAAATAGAATTATTCATATTAGATAGAAATAAATAAAACCATTTAACTGTGTTATCTACAAAATCTGTCTAGGAATCGTAAATTTAATATATATGTATAAAAAGGACTTGGCATTAAATTACCTACAATTGTTGATATGCCATAAAACCAAACCAAATCAGAGGAAGAAAGAAAAAAATTAAAATAAAAACGAAAGGCATAGAAAAATACAAAAGAGTAAAGTATAATGAAAAAGAAAAAAGAAAACGATGGAAAGAAGAAGGGAAAAGCATGAAAAGGTAAATGTCAAAAAGAGAGAAAAAAAAAAGAAGAGAGAAGAGAAACAGAAAGGAAGAGGAAATAAAGAAAGTAAATAAAAAAAACTATAGCATCAAATCCTTTAATAATATGAAGAATATCTAATTACATATTGAGTGAATATTTAAATACACTGAATATACAAGTTCAGTTCTTAAGCTGTCTTTAATAGGTTTGAATTCAGAGTTTTCTTTCTCCTAAACCGGTTGCCATACCAAAGTTAATGATACTAGTCTACTTTACTATTTACCCACTACTGGATTCATGCCTTTCCCAAGGGTACCCCTCAATGTGAAATGCAAACAGCTTAAACCAGGACTTTAATTCGGGTCGCCGTGTCCATTTTCTATGCATGTAACCATTATACCATGAGCGTTTGAAGATGTTAGAACTGATTAAAAATAGATTTTGATATAATCTATTCCCGAATTTTTTATATTGGATAAAAAATTGATTAAGTTGTAGTAACAGTTGCAAAATCCAATGATGGGGAGTTTTTTGATGTTGTGGTTAACATGCTCGACGTTGACATTTTAATAAGCAAGTTCGAACCCAGTTCAAGCGATTGCGTCCACTTTCGAACTAATATCCATGGGAAAGTGATGAACACTTTGATCCATTTCAGTTATGAGTTAAATAGAACCACAAATATTAAACAAAGAAATAAAATCAATGTATCCATGTCATTAATAAAAAAAGATTAATGAATTTATTTCACAGAATTTCTGCGGGTCCCTTTTTTCGTATCAATGACTGAATGAAAGATTGGCTTTTTTTAGTTTTTGTTTTTGTCTCTTGTTCTTTTTTGATAGTATTTTAGAGTAATGATATCAAACAGAATTATAGACATTTTATTTTTTTCCGTTTTTTTTTTCTGGAGAGTTGCTTAACTGGCGCTAATAAGATATTGGCAACTAGAAAAATAATATAAACGTTGCCAAGAAGGGTTTCACATGTTACCCTACCGGGTATCATGAATTATTTATGGAAACGATCATTGCGATAATTAGTTTAACAACCAGTTTCCCATGATTAACATGTTTCTTTTAGAAAGCAGGCTTCGAGATTTAATGCGAGAAAATCTCCTTGCCAAAATATAGGAAAGCTGTTTGCTGAAGAAGACTGCCAGGAAAAGAAAGAAAACAAGAAATATGGAATAAGGAAAAAATGTTGAAATGAATCTTAATTAAGAATATTTTAGTAAGATATGATCGATTATCCTAATACTAGCTAAAGTAACCATTTACACCGGGTACGATGAGATGGATTACAGCTGGCTTGAATAAAGGTAAAAACATACCTTTTAATATATATATATATATATATATATATATATATATATATATATATATATACAAGGTGCATACGATAAGTTTACAGACTTTTTTGTATTGGCATTTAAAATTGTCGTAGACTATTGAAAATTCAGTGTGTTATTGCTAGATATCTTATAAGATGACTGACTAATTTTTATGATTTCAGGTTCAAAGGAACAGCTACAGCAGGAATTGGAATACACGCTATTAAAGCCTGATTGTCACAGCTGGTGAATTTCAAAAATCCAATCTGATACTTTAGAAGAACGATATGCAATAAAATTATTTTTTAAACTTGGAAAAAATGCCACAGAAACGTAGGGAATGCTCCAGACTTCTTTTGGAGCATCTTGCCTGAATCGAGCATCAGTTTTTGAGTGGCATAAGAGATTCAAGGAAGGCAGAGAGTCTGTGAGGGATGATGAGAGGTGTTGGAGGAGTAAGGAAGTCAATACACCAGAGTTGATTGGCCAAAGGGTTAGGGTTACTATGTTGAGGTTTTAAGGGAGTTCAGGAAGAGATTCCGTCGGAAGTGGCCAGTACTCTTCAAATCGGGTCAGTGGCATTTCCACTAGGACAATACATAAGTCCACAACTCCATCCTTGTTACTGACAATTTAACCAAGATGGGCATCAAGATAGTTCTTCACCCTCCCTATAGTCCAGACCTTGCTCCCTGTAACTTTTGGTTATTCACTAAGCTCAGAGGCTGTCGTTATGAGAGAATTGAGGAGATGAAAGAGGCTGTGACAAAGATCATTGACACGCTCACCCAGGAGGACATCCATGGGGCCTTGAAGAAGTTGTTGGAACGGTACAACAAGTGCATTGCAGCCGAAGGATATTACTTGGAAGAGGCCTAGGGTTTCATGTGTGTACTATTAATAAAAGTGCCCATACGAATAAAGTCTGGAAACTTATCGTATGCACCACGTATATATATATATATATATATATATGTGTGTGTGTGTGTGTGTGTGTGTGTGTGTGTGTGTGTGTGTGTGTGTGTGTGTGTGTGTGTGTGTTAAAAATTTATATATATATATATATACTTATTTTTTTAATTAAAGGCTAAAAGAATTTTTGAGGAGAAAGATCCTTATTATGAACTAATATCATAATATTCATCAAGTATAAAATAGGATGAAATCTCACGACGAAGATTTTCACATTATCGATCCTCAGGTGAGCTAATATTCTGATCAGATGTGTCAAATACTCGCTTTTCTAATTCATTCTGTTTTATTGTTATTCTATTTTATCCTTAAAATGGAATAAATAGAATTCATGTTTCATAGTTTTTTTCAATTCCCTAGTAAGGTCGAGGTACTTATCCTTTTTTTTTCGCTTTCTTTCAATTTATCTCTATGGTCTGCTGAGATGGCAGAAACTGTTATTATAGGACGAATACTTTTTCTTTTTAATCATTTTTTTTTTTTTTTTGTTAATTATTAATTGATCTGAATTTCCGGTTGGGACAAGATAATCTGTTTGTATTTCACGTTTTTTTTTTCTCCCGTTTTAACAAGTGTCTTTTTACTGAAGTATCATTAACCACAAGTCACCAAAAGGGTATAGGAAAATTCTTCTAAATATTCTTGGTGATTTTAACAGAAGTGTAATCTGCATGTTCTCAATTCTTCCACTGATCTCCTGTTCCTTCAGTCTCTTCGAGGCCTTTGGGGACCATTCTGAAAGCACAGACTACAATTGGTATCAACGTCACCTTCATGTTCCACAATTTCTTCAGCACTCCTGCAAGATCCGAATATTCGTTGATCTTTTCGCTTTCTTTCATTTTCACTCTTTGCCTGCTGGAACAGCAAAATCTACGAAATGACAACTTGTTTGTTTCTAGTTAATTGTTTCTAACTCTGGCCATTTTTTCTATTTCATTTGTTTTTATTCTTTTAAATATTACTAGGTATGGTCTTTTAACATACTAGGTATGGTCTTTTAACATACTAGGAATGGTCTTTTGGCTGCGATTGAGTGATCGCTTGTATACCATACAATTTTATGAGTCTCATTTTCTAGGACGAATTCTAGTTTGTGCATATACCATTTATTAGAATGGTCAAGTTTCAATCTCTTGCACAATTCCCTGTGGATTAGTTTCGCACCCAGCCGTTCCTAGTATTACATTACTTTTCCGTTTTGCAGTTTTAGAACTCCCTGTTCATACATATAGATGATTCGTAAACGAATTCTCTAGTAGTAACTTTATTTTTTAAACAAGATAGAATTTATTTGTTTGCAAAAAGTTAAAGGGTTTCGAGAATTGCTTTTCAAAATTAGTAATTCTATTTATCGAGGTTTATTTTGGCTGTATTTTATGGCATATCAACTCTTGCGGGTTATTTAAAGCCAAATCAAGTTCACACACACACACACACACACACACACACACACACACACACACACACACACACACATATATATATATATATATATATATATATATATATATATATATATATATATATATTATCATCCAAATCAAGTTTTTTATATATATCTATCTATATATATATATATATGATCTCTCAGTGAAGAGATTGTTGCTAACAATATTTTTAAACAAGCCAGAGCACATTTGTTTGTACACAGTTAATTTTTTCAATTAATCAAAAGCTAGTAATTATATTCCATATTAATCGTTTGCTCATAGTTAAATGTATTCCAGTTTATTAAATCACAGAATAGTTCAACCCTGTTATTTACTATCATTCTGGATCAGGAGTAATGCCCATGAAGGGGTACTCCAAATTCCTCAGAACTCCAAGGCTGAGGCTTCACTATCCAAGGATTAAGTGTCATACCTCGAAAACTCCTCTGGTGTGGGATCTTATCGCACTGCAAAGGTGCAGTAGGTGTATTCTTTTGCCTCTGACAAGAGGGCAAGAAAAATATATTTTAAGAAAGAACTACAGAAAAAATAAAAACATAAACGCACAATGAATGCGATTTGCTGACCTCTGGACTTGGAATAACCCTAAACAGGTTGATATGTCGTTAAAATCAATCCATCAAAACCAGCTTTTAATCACAGAAAGATACATTCTCAGTTTAAGAGCTGAGGAAAAATATTTAAAAATTGCAATTTACTCAACGAATAAAGATTAACTTAAAATTGTTCTCTTGGATCTGTTTGCTTACACATGACCGTGTGTGTGTGCACGTGTATAAGAAAGAAAGAAAGAAAGAAAGAAAGAAAGAATTAGAGATAGAGAGATAAAGAGGAGGAAAAGAGAAAGAGAGAGGTCGGGTGGGGCTTTCTATTTTAAAACGTTTCAACCGATATGCATCTTGATCATCGTCAGACGACGTCTATGCTTCTTGTAACACTCTGGTTCGCTATTGCTCCCTCTTGTTTCTCCTTGATTACACCTTTGCCTCTTGTTTTTCTTTGTTGATCGACATTGTCAGCAGGAGCAGCTCCAGTGGTGTTGGTGGCGTGCTTGGCCTGTACGTATCCATGCATCTTTTCCTTCTCCCAGTTTCATTTGACCCGGCGTGCTACTCAGCCTCTCTCTAGCTCTTTGGTCATATCACCCACTGTTTCTATTCACTCGTCCTTTTCTCCATTTACACCCCCGCATTTCCTTTCATTCACACGTCCCCGAGGCAAATTTAAAGACTCATTTTGGGATATGAATGATACAGTACGGACGGCCTGCGGCATGTTTCGATAGTAGTTAAAGAAAACGAATAATTGAAAAAGAAAAGACAGAGAATAAAATAAACAGTGACGCGAATTCAGAAAGGCGAAAATAAAGAAAGAAAATAAAGGAAATAAAGACAAAAATAAATAAATAAATAAATAAATAAGATGAGCATTCAAGCTGCAATCTCATCTTTCTTATCTTTTCTTTGTCTTCTTTTTTCATATATGAAACTGATTCATTCTGTTTCTTATTTTCACCCGCTTTAATTTCAGTATCTCTTAGATTCCCTTAAGAAAGCATACCAGAAGCGATGTGAAGAGAAGAGTTTCATATAGGATATATATATATATATATATATATATATACATATATATATTTTATCCGTGCTACCAGCGCGACATGATGATGATGATGATGATGATGATATATATATATATATATATATATATATATATATGTGTGTGTGTGTGTGTGTGTGTGATTCATTATTTCTCTACACAGTCTTACTCAACCTCTGCATACAACTTATTCTCTTCCTCTTTCTTGCATGTTCTTTCTCATCCTAAATCCTTGCTTATATTTCTTTTTCTCTTTTTCTTATTTACGGTTTCTTCATTCCTCATTCTGTTCTTTTAGTATATTTTAAATTCCACCAATAAATTATACCAGAAGTGATGCAATTAGGAAAGACACGTACATACTATATACATATATATATAGTGAGAGAGAGAGAGAGAAAGAGAGAGAGGGAGGGAGAGAGAGAGGTAAAGAGAGAGAAGTAAAGAGAGTTTATCGAGAGATCCTCACCATATATAGATAAATTTTTACTAAACATAAATAGTTACTAGTTTTCTTTTGGTCTATAAGCTACGAAAGACGACGAAGGAAAGACAGATCGTAAAAAAAGACTCAATGAGATTGCAACCTAAAATTAACCCCTGACCTGCGGCAGCCACAAGAATAAAGCACCACCAAAAGGCAACGTTTAAGTTCGGTTAAGGCCTGATCTGATCTTTTCTCCTTCCTCCCCTTTTTTTTCTTTTCACTCCTTTCTTTAGCACTTAATCTCTTTAAGCTGGTGCAGATTGATTGTTAATCTCTGTTTTACTCGTGCCGACCTTGCATTTCTTCCACTCATCCTATCACCATTTCATATCTCATCGTTTTTCTCAATCTCCAGCATTTGCTCTTTTTACTCCTTACTCTCCTTTATATTTTCCTTACTCTTTACTTTTTTTTAATTCTGTACATTTCATCTCAATTTTTTTTTGCCTTGGAAACTTTAATTGCTCTTTTTGCTTCACCATTTTTTTTTCTTTAATTGCGTTTCCAGATCCAGTTATCGTTTTTCCTGACCACTTATACTCAGTCCTTATTTAGAGATATCAATTCATAATTTATATTATTCCTAATTAATTAGTGGATTATTGGCATAGTTCTCGTTATAAATAACGTAATTATTTACATATGCGTCGGCACTCCAGCATTTAAGATACTGACCTTTTGCGAACTTAGATCGACTGAAATCCTTTCGAATCTTTCGAGTAGTTTGTATGAGTAATTGATTTCAACGGCAGGTCAACTCATCGAAGTTTCTTTTATGCTTAGGGGTTAGGGAATCTCGTTCATTATACATTTATATTTACATTTGCTGAGTACGTGTTTCTTAAGAGTTTTTTTTTTTTGCAAACTGTTAGAAGATATAAGGTTTTCCAACCAGATGTAAATAATCTTCCCACAGTTGTATAGTTTTAAGTATTCTTATATAATGTTAATAATTATATGGTTTCAGGTAGTTATTTCTATATAAGGATAGTGGGTATAATGGTTAAAGCGATGGACTGCAGAATCGTAGTGAGCGAGTTCGAACTCAAGTCGCAGTATTACGTTCACTTTCAGATGAATACCCATGGGGAAAGTATCAACTCCCTTTTTTCCTTAGCTATGGCTGAAATAGTATTACTGCTGTTCTTCTGGAAGGATGGCTTTGGCATCAAAGGTTGATATGCCATTAAACCAAAGAAACCAAACCTATATAAGAACTGGCATTTGTTTGTCCGCAGTTATATGGTTTCAAATAACTTATTATAATCCATGGATGTCTCCGTGGCCACATGGCTAAGTGGCTAAAGTGCTGGACTGCAGTATTGTAATAAGTGAGTTCAAACTCCAATCGCGCCATTGCTTTTGCTTTTAGATTAATAACCTTGGAAAAGGAATGAACTTCCTTATTCCCCAGACATGAGTAAAATATTGCCAAAAGTATTCTACCGGGCTAGATTTGGCATTAAATAACCCACGAAGAAACCAAATCTAATAATAATCCTTAGTAAACAATTATAGCTTCAAGTAACTATATTTAATACAAATAATTTACAGTTTTTTGGAATCAAGTATTTCTATCAGATGCAAATAATTTTGAAACAGATCTATTTGACACATGAAGAAACACCTAACAGCTACTACCTCACTGGGTCAGAGTAGACCTGGGAGAAATGATGAAAAAGAGGCACCGCACACTTCCCAGATCTCCAGAACTGCATATGTACTTTCTCTGAAAGAGGAAAAGAACTAATTAATGAATTTGAAAAATTTGAAAAGATATGCAGGTGTGCTTTGGTTTGTTATGGATTATTTAATGCCAAAATTTGATTAGGTTTTAAATGTTTGATTATTATCATAACTATATACATTTTCAATGTTTCATTGCCGTCTTTTTTAATTACTTAATCGTCAATAATAATAATAATAATAATAATATCTCACTAGAGAAAATTTGGACATGGCTAAGAAAGGGAAACCTTAAAAGAGAAACTGAATCTCTTCTGATAACTGCATAAAACAACACCAAATGAACCAACTATATGAAAGAAAGAATAGATAAGGCGCAGCTGAATGACACATGTAGGTTATGTGGAGACAGAGATGAAACTATAAATCACATAATAAGCGAATGCAGCAAATTAGCACAAAAGAGTATGAGACTAGATACGACTGGATGGGTAAGGTGATCCACAGAGAATTGTGCAAGATATTGAAATTTGACCATACGAACAATGGTATATACTCAACCTAGAATCTGTTCTGGAGAATATGAAGCAAAAAATTCTCTAGGATTTTGAGATACAAACGGGTCACCTAATCTGGGCTTGACAACCAGATCTGGTGACAGTCAACAACAAAAAAAGAGAAGCAGCAGAATTATGGACTTTGCCATTGAGGCTGATGATAGGGTAAAACTGAAGAAAATGGAAAGAAAGATAAGTACCTAGACCTTGCCAGAAAACTGAAAAATCTAAAGAACATGAAGGTGACAATGATACCGATTTTAATTAGTGCGCATTGTACCAAAGGATTGACAATGGGAATGGGGGACTTGTGAATAAGAGAACGAGTGAAAACCATCCAAACTACAGTATTTTGAAGATTGGCCCGAATACTGAGAAGAGTCCTGGAGACTTGAGATTTGCTGTTACTCAGACTCCAGTGGAAGACTATAGGCTAACGCTAGTATTAAAAACTCTCAAAGTAGTAGTAGTAGTAATAATAATAATAATAATAATAATAATAAATGGAACATGAATATGACGGTGATACTGATTGTAATTGGTGCACTCGGTACAGTCACCAAAGGATTGATAAACCGACTGAAGGATTTGGAAATAAGAGGGTTAGTGGACACCATCTAAACTATATTATTGTTGAGATTGCCCAGAATACTAAGAAGAGTCCTGGAGACTTGAGGAGACTTGCAGTCACTAAAACTCCAATGAAAGACCATCAGCTTACGATGGTGTGAAAAAGTCTCATATGAGTAAAATAATAATGACAAAATAATGATAATTATTTTTTGCACATAGTTATATGCTATCTAGAATTCTTCTAATTTATACACAATTTTTTCGCTTTCAAGTAACTCTTCTAATTTAAAAATCATTTTATTGCACCCATATAGTTTCATACCGGAAATTGGCCTAGGGGTTAGAGTGTTCGCCAATGGCCCGGTCGAGTCATACCAAAGACTCAAAAAATGGTACTTGATGCCTCCTTGCTTAACACTCAGCATTATAAGGTACGGATCAAGAGTAAAGTAGAGCAATCCAGGGAAGGAGTAGCGCCCTCCACTACACGTTGGTGTAGTAGCTATCGAAAAGGGAGCCTTCGGGTTAACCTCGACTATGGTCGCCAACTTTACTTTAATTACTTATATAGTTTCAGTTATGCCCAGATAACACTAAAAATTGATTCCCCGAATTCCTATCCAATACTAATGATTTGTAAACAGATCCATTGGATCCATCGATGAAACTTAACCGGTATTCTCACTCCGAGTCAAAGTGGACCAAGGCGTAATAGCAACAAAAAGTTATTCCACACACCCCAACCTTGAGAACTAGAGCCTCATCAGCGGATGCAATTTGATGCCACACCAACGACTCGTAATACTCATCATCATCTTGTCGTGCCATCAGTACGGATAATCCAGACCCTCTATCACCACCCTTCCCTATCGTTCATCGCATCCGGCAGGTCCCCAGGGCTACACCCCGTATCCTCACAGAGCTGCTGTATGTAGGTTCGAGCTGGCCGCCCTGCTTTTGAACGGCCATGTGAAGGGATCCATCACTTATGAGCTCGTCCCAACAGTGTCCTGCATGTCTGGTTCGTCTAACTTGAATATTTTTCGTGATGGGTGGTTGGTGGCCGTACAGCTGCTGCTTTGTGGAGTGTTGCCTCCAGGACTTGTTCAATATTGCTCGCAACATTCTTGTGTAGCTGCCGTTAAGCTTTTTGTCCAGTCGTTTAGTTAGCGTCCATGTAGTGCATCCATATAGCAGTATAAACACTTTCTATATGACCGATAGCCTATTGATAGCTGTCCATGCCTTTTTTTAGTCGCGTGTCGATGTCTGTCTCGGTCGATGAGACACTGCTTCATAGGTAGGTGAACTTGTCAACTAGTTTCAGAGAGCCACCGTTTAGTGCGGAAATGTTTATTGATATATAAAATATATTGGCTTGGATTTCCTTTTTAATGGCATATCAACTTTTGAAGGTTATTCACTACCGAAGCCATGTTTCAAGAAAAAAATATTGGCACAATTTAACCCATTGCTAGGTGAAGAGATAAGGGGGTTCGATTTTTTTCCCAAGGATATTAGTACAAAAGAGAACGTAACAACAGGACTAGAATTCGAACTCGCTTACAAGGATAACGAAATTCAGCACTTCAGCCACTACTTCACCAAATAAAATATAGATTCCATGATGAAATGCACTATAAAGTGTATGATATGAAATTAAGTGTG
Source organism: Sepioteuthis lessoniana (assembly GCA_963585895.1). Lineage (NCBI taxonomy): Eukaryota > Metazoa > Mollusca > Cephalopoda > Myopsida > Loliginidae > Sepioteuthis > Sepioteuthis lessoniana. Next base: position 77,681,696 of record OY757906.1, on the reverse strand, counting down.
CCGTATAAACATTTTAAAAAACCCTCTTTTTGGACTGTGAAAGTATTTTGCTCAATCGTTTTTATATTGTTTGGGATTTTAAAAAGTTTTCATGCATTTACAAAACACACACACACACACACACACACACACTCTCTCTCTCTCTCTCTCTCTCTCTCTCTCTCTCTCTAGATAGATAGATAGATAGATAGATAGATAGGAATAGAACTGATTTCCGTACTATAAAAGTTTAATTTTTGGTGCAAAAACATAGTTGCTATTTTTGTATCTGCATTTTTGGATTTATTAACCAACCGGCGCATTCACGCAAGTTTTTGAATTTCAAGATACTTTGTCGATGACAATATTTGACTTGCGACGAAGAAATTGAAAAATCAAAGCCTAAATGTTTTAGAAATTTCTCCTCTCTAAAAACATTAATTAATCAATTAATTTCTTAGCCCATTAGATTTATCGATAAATCAACTTTTTTTGCTTATTTCGAGCAGACCGAAATTGTATAAATAAGCAACGAAATAAATATGTCCTTTTAAGTTTGGATTTGTCCATGCTTACTCAACAAACAGTAAGTATGGATTTGTCTATGCTTACTCAACAAACAGTGAGTATGGATTTTTCTATGCTTTCTCAACTAACAGTAAGTAATGAGTTATTACTCACTTAAATACCTTTCGACTTTTTGTTTTTATTTTGAATGAAAATCTATCTTTTCAATTCGTTTAATATTTCTTAAATGAAAAGAACGTTGCTTGCATTTATATTTATATTATCAGCGGCAGTTAACATGCATGTTCTTTAAAGTATGATTACATATTCTCTCTCACATAGAGACATACTTACACAAAACAATTTTTACAAATAAAATATGTTCCTTTAGTTTAAGCAAAGTATGACTACTTCATTAATATTTACGCTCAGGTTAACACTATTTTTATTTACAAGAAATGATTTTGTACTATTGTTTTTTAGCAAATTTTTTACTCAACTTAAAGAAATAAAAAGTTTTAGTTAGTTGATCGAATGTTTATTCATTCATTTTCTCCTTTTTCCGCAATATATATATATATATATATATATATATATATATATATATATATGTGGGTGTGTACGTCTGTGTGTGTGTGTGTGAGTGTATATATATATATGTATATATATATATGAGTGTGTGCGTGTACATATATATGTGTGTTTGTATATATATATATATATATATATGATAGTAGAGAAACCGAATCAAATGTGATTGTTAACAGTTTCTTCACTCTATGTGATCATCAAATGCCGTTGACTGTATCTACAGTATCCAAAGTAATATATATTGATATTGAGTACTCTTTATTTATCAATATAACAAAGTAAATTATATATATATATATATATATCGAGAGATATTGAGAGAGAGAGGGGGGTTAACGTGTGTGTGTGTGTGTGTGTGAGTGTTTAAGCGCACCAACAACATATATGCATTAAATGAACTGTAGTAGCCAAAAGTAATGTATTTCCCGGAGGGCCGTGCTTCCCGGTGAGTGCTAACGGTATTTTGGTGGTCCTTGGCTGATTCCCATTAAATATCTCCCAATTAAACATTCACGTTTTTCGCTTAGCCGCAGAGCAGACAACTGGCAGCTGAGAGCCTCGAGAATCCTTCACAATCTTCGTGTTGATGAAATTTACAATTCACATTTTACAGGGATGTTTTTCTTTTTTTTTTTTAATTTTAGGTGCTGGAAACAGAATCTAAAGGCCTCGTTATTGTTCAAATTCCAAAAAACAAAAAAAAAAAAAACACCCACTTAGATAATTTTTAAAAAGTTAGAACTATTAAGATAAGCTCAGTGTGGCTCAGATTTTAAAAATCTCGAAAATCGCCATTTATTTTGGTTAATTTTGTTTTCGTTCGTTTGAAATGCGAGTTAATAGAATAAAAATTTGAAGATATAATTTTTTGTATAATATGAATGCCTATTTGTATATGTATGCGTGCTTTTGTGTATGTGTGCTTTATATCTCAACCAATTTTTTCGGACCAATGATTTTACTTAGTACAACAACGAAGAAACATAAAAACTAAATGTAAAAAAAAACTTTCGACTTAGTTTCATATTTCCTACTGGTTTGGAAAGAGAGTAAAAAACTAAATATAGACAACACTCCGTGCTGCGATTGATTGAGTGATTGATTTTAATGGCATGTCAATCTGTCAAGGGTTAATTTGTATCTAGGCATTAGGAAAATGTGTATATTGTATATTAACATTTTTGTGTCATTGCTTGATAGATATTTGCACACGGTTATATGATATCACATATTCGTATCTCATTCTGATAATTTTAAAAGAAATCGCTTAATCCATTGATGGGACCCTAACAGGTACTACCACTCAGGTTCAGAACGAACTTTCTAGTAGCGGCAATAAAGGGATACTCTACGCTCCCTAGATTTCCAAAAGTGGAGCCACACCAAGAGATATTATACCCAGAACACCCCTTTCTTTTGGGGTATACTGTAGGAGTGTTGCAACCCCCGTTGACAGGTAGACTACTGTAGTTTCAATAGTGTGTCATTATCAGTGTTCATACATTTAGTTACCAACTTGCACAAGGCGAAGGAAATGAACTGGGTGATTACAGTTCAAATCCGGGACGATGCAGTTTGTATTTTACTTGGCGCTAAAGCATTTGTTAACGGTATGAGTTCCTCTCGTCTTACATCTACCATTGATAAATGGTGGAGCAGAGTAACCACTCTCTTTAGCTTAGTACGGAAAGTTGACAAGAAAACGGAAAATATCAAATTTATACCAGCCGTACTCCTTTTAAAGATGACCTTGTGCACATTCTTGTTCATGGTGGAGAATTTGGGTATATAACACCTATCTGGACTATCAAGTGACGAAGAGGATGTCTTTTGCCCGTATGACTTTGAAATTAGGATCGAAGGAAATGCTGATTTTACAAATTAGCCGACTGTACACCGATCATATCACTCACTAAAATAGAAGTTGCAGCGGTTAGTACATTTCTTTTTCTTTTTTCTTTTAATATTATATCAACCCTCGTGGGTTAAAGTACATTTATGTACTTCTAAAAACAGCAGTACCCATAAAGTATAGATTTCTAATTATCTACTTTTTCCTTCTTTAGAAAATCCTTTGTCTCCATTATGCATGCATTTCTATATAAACAAGTTTTCGTCTAATTGCATCTACTTAGCCAGTAACAATCTCTTGATGTACTTAAAGAAAAAACAGACGTAGGCACTCAAATAATCTTGAGAAGGAACCTAATCGTGTCTATTAATAAAATGAACGAATCTACCAACAATCAGAGAAAATTAAGCACTATGCTGTGGTCAAGACTACCTGCATACCTTTCAAGAAAAGGCTATATTTATATGCGTACGTCACACAAAGCCTGTGATTAATAATTCAATTTTCTGTCAGAAGATAAATAAGCGCAAAAGGAAAATATATTATGTGCCCATAAATAGATATATGGTATGTCTATAATATATGCACCTACCTATTCAGTTCCCTACAGGTAAGATGTGACACAAGTTCAATTTTTAATCGGATTAAAATTGATTTGAGCTGAGAGTTTACTTTCACTTAGACTAGTTGCCTACCAAGGCTAAAGACCCCAGTCTGACGAAATATTCATCCATAACTGGGATGGGGATAATAAGTAAGTAAAGTTGGCGCCATTAGTCGAAGGTGACCCGAAGGCTCCCTTTTCAATTTTAATGGCATGTCTCGAGGTGTAGGAGAGGGCGCTACTCCTTTCCCTGGATTGTTCCACTTTACTCTTGATCTGTACCTTATAATGCTGAGTGTTAAGGAGGTAGCAAATACCTTCTTTTTTTTTTGTGAGTCTTTGGTATGACTCGACCTGAGATTGAACCCCAGTCTCCCGGGCCATTGGCGAACACTCTACCACTAGGCCAATGGGCCGGTTATTGAGGATAATAGTTGGATTTTCCAAGGGCATTTACGCCAAAGTGACACACAAACAGTCTTGACCATGATTTGAACACAGTTCACCGGTTCCATTTCCTACAGCGTTACGCTTAGCGCGCCTCCTCTCAATAATGTGATGGAATCGTATTAAGACAAAAATTAGTATTCATTCAATCACTATATCTCTTCAAAATATTTTCCTTGTGAAGCTACACAATAACGAATACGTTCTTCTCTTCCTACTGGAAATCTTCCACTGGAACTGTCTTCATTTACTACGTCACAACATTTTTTAAAATGTTTCCTCGGAGATGAGGATTTAGTTTAGGGACAAAGACATAGTCACAATCATTCATATGAAAGCTGAAATATCACAGAAATAATCTTTTTGTCCACAAATTCCTTTTCAGCATATCTTTCTCTCATAATCTAAAATATCTCAGCTGAACGCAAATTGTGAGGAGACATGCATTGAATGTTTTCCCTCGTGTTCAAATATTGCTCATCGGATTTTCCATCAGGGTTAACAATCTGAAACAAAGAAAAAATTCAATTTCTTTACTTGCTTCAAATCATGTCAAGTTTGATGTACCATCAGGTAATACAGAATTCTGAAGACTTTTGCGAAACCAGTGATTAGTACGTAGAAATCGGAAATGATTCGAATTCTACGGACCAATTTATTACAAGAATTACAAAAATTAAGTAAATTTCTGTTTCTGTTTGGTGAACGAATATGGCGTTTTATAGAAATTATTTTCTAAAGTTTATTTGACCTCCAATACCTTTGACATTAATGTGTATATAAGAATTTATAATTCATTTAAAATAAGAAAATCACGAATATTTCTAAAATGTTAGCTTTATAAGTTCAGTTTGGCCCACGTGGTTTCTAAAAGTTCCAATATGTCTTGGAATCGAAAATTAATGTCTACGCTAGTTCTATTTAAAAGAAAGGAAAGTAAAATGGCTGGCCCCTCTTCAAGTGTGCATAGCTCTTATACAGAGTGTATGAGCATATTTCTCACCATCTCGCGTATATTTTTGAGCGGCTGAAGAGACAATGCTCCAGGCTGCCACTGAAAATAAATCTGGTTGTAATTTCTATATGCGTGAATATTGCAGAGAGTATAAGGTAATTTCAACGACATCAATAAGCAATGTTGGTATGCATGCTTATCGTCTCTGTATCAGGATTCAAAAGCAGATATTCACCTGGAATGTTTTGAAGTTAGTTTATTTAGTCTAATCAGTTCATTCGCTAAACCATCAATTCAATTTAGAAAAGTAAAGCAACAATAACAACCACAAATATAATTATTATTATTATCATTAATAATAATAATAATAATAATAATAATAAATATTGCATGTATATGCATAATTGCAAGAATTCTGCTTCATTATTGAATCGTTATATATATATATATATATATATATATATATATATAATTCTCACATTCTCTTTTTCCCTTTTTCGATCGCTTTAATTTATATATATATATATATATATATATATATATATATATATATTTGCCTCACTGCTATCACTCTCTCTTTGTCTTTCTTTCATTCCACACATTCACCCAAACACACACACACACACAAACACACACACACACACACACACACACCTATATATATGTATATATATATAATAATTATGATAATAAATAAATATATGTTATGTATATATATATATATATTTAATCCATGAAAATATTTTCCATGGATTAAATATATATATAATATGTATATATTTGATCCATGGAAAATAGCTCTATCATTGACATTGAGCACTCTCCATATTATATTGCACTTTGTTCGACACATAACCACATAGCGATTTACTGACGACCAACACTCTCATAATATATATATATATATATATATATATATATATATATATATATATACGTAATTCCTTAATCTCCCTCTTTCACTTTTACATTGTCTTTCTTTGTTCTTTAAGTCACTACGAACTTTCTTATTCACTCAACACACATTTTCATTCTTTCTCAACAGTCTTTTTCATGTTTTCTCTCTCTCTCTCTATCTATCTATCTCCCCACACTTCTCCGGTATCTCATTCACTTCATCCTCCCCTCTTTCCTTTCTTCTTTCTCTCTCTCTCTCTCTCTCACACACACACACACACTCTCTCTCTCTCTCTCTCTCTCTCTCTCTCTCTCTCTCTCTCTCTGCTTGTTTCGGAGGTGCCTATGCATCAAGCGCTTTAATTTTCCGCTCTATGACACCAATTTCCTATCTCCTAAACATCATGCTTTCTGTTAACATCGTGCGCCCTTGTCATATTAGTAATTATTTTCATTTATTCTAGATACCACCCGTCCTTCTACTCCCCAACCCCGACTTTTTGTAAAGACCCTAATTACACTTAACCAAAAACTATAGTGGAAACTATCAGTTACATGATTGGCATCTGATTCGCGTTCTGTTTTTCCGCCTTGTTTTGTTTAAATTTTTCTCGTGGAACAAGCCAGAGTAAAAAGAGTTTTTAATCCAGTATTGCCATAAGGAGTCAAGAAAGACAGTGCCGTCTTCAGTCCGTAGCAGATGGCAAAGTGTGAACACCGAACGACACACGGTATTCCCGCGTCTCGCACACATCATCATCATCATCACCATTAGCACTGACCTCTTCACCACCTGACCATTTCTCTGAAGATGTCATCAATGGTCTTCACTCCATTGTTAACTTACCCCAGATTCTTAATTTGAGTGTAGATGTTCCTTCTGTTCCGACACTTTTCTCATATCTTCCTTTCTCTTTTTCCTTTCGTTTTTCTTTCGGTTCACGATTTTTATTTCTTTCTTTCTATCTTCATTTTCTCTCTTTTTCTTTTTTCATTTTGATTTCTTTCTTCCTATGTTTTTCTCATTCTTTTTTTTCTTTTATTTTGATTTCTTTTTTTCTATATTTTTCTCTTTTCTTTTTTTTTCTTTTATTTTGATTTCTTTCTTTCTATATTTTTCTCATTCCTTTTTTTCTTTTATTTTGATTTTTTCCTTTCTATATTTTTCTCTTTCCTTTTTTTTCTTTTATTTTGATTTCTTTCTTTCTATATTTTTCTCATTCCTTTTTTTTCTTTTATTTTGAGTTCTTTCTTTCTATATTTTTCTCATTCCTTTTTTTTCTTTCATTTTGATTTCTTTCTTTCTACGTTTTTCTCATTTCTTTTTTCTTTCATTTTGATTTCTTTCTTTCTATATTTCTCATTCCTTTTTTCTTTCATATTGATTTCTTTCTTTCTATATTTTTCTCATTCCTTTTTTCTTTCATTTTGATTTCTTTCTTTCTATATTTTTCTCGTTCCTTTTTTTCTTTCATTTTGATTTCTTTCTTTCTATATTTTTCTCATTCCTTTTTTTTCTTTTATTTTGATTTCTTTCTTTCTACGTTTTTCTCATTTCTTTTTTCTTTCATTTTGATTTCTTTCTTTCTATATTTCTCATTCCTTTTTTCTTTCATTTTGATTTCTTTCTTTCTATATTTTTCTCATTCCTTTTTTCTTTCATTTTGATTTCTTTCTTTCTATATTTTTCTCGTTCCTTTTTTTCTTTCATTTTGATTTCTTTCTTTCTATATTTTTCTCATTCCTTTTTTTCTTTCATTTTGATTTCTTTCTTTCAATATTTTTCTCATTTCTTTTTTCTTTCATTTTGATTTCTTTCTTTCTATATTTTTCTCATTCTTTTTTTCTTTCATTTTGATTTCTTTCTTTCTATATTTTTCTCATTCCTTTTTTCTTTCATTTTGATTTCTCTCTTTCTATATTTTTCTCATTCCTTTTTTTCTTTTATTTTGATTTCTTTCTTTCTACGTTTTTCTCATTTCTTTTTTCTTTCATTTTGATTTCTTTCTTTCTATATTTCTCATTCCTTTTTTCTTTCATTTTGATTTCTTTCTTTCTATATTTTTCTCATTCCTTTTTTCTTTCATTTTGATTTCTTTCTTTCTATATTTTTCTCGTTCCTTTTTTTCTTTCATTTTGATTTCTTTCTTTCTATATTTTTCTCATTCCTTTTTTTCTTTCATTTTGATTTCTTTCTTTCAATATTTTTCTCATTTCTTTTTTCTTTCATTTTGATTTCTTTCTTTCTATATTTTTCTCATTCTTTTTTTCTTTCATTTTGATTTCTTTCTTTCTATATTTTTCTCATTCCTTTTTTCTTTCATTTTGATTTCTCTCTTTCTATATTTTTCTCATTCCTTTTTTCTTTCATTTTGATTTCTTTCTTTCTATATTTTTCTCATTCCTTTTTTTTTTTTATTTTGATTTCCTTCTTTCTATATTTTTCCCATTCCTTTTTTTTTCTTTTATTTTGATTTCTTTCTTTCTATATTTCTTAGTCTTTTTCTTCTTTTGTTTTATTTCTATCTTTCTATATTTTTCTTTGTCTTTTTTCTTCTTTTATTTTGATTTCTTTTTTTTTTTTCTTTCTTTTTTATCTTGATTTTTAGAAATATATTTTTCTCTTTTTTCTTACTTTTTCATCGTTTTCTTTCTAGATTTTTCTTTTTCTTCCAACCGTTAATTCACGTGCCTTTCGTATTTATTTATTCCTTCATTTATTTTGCTTTTCCTTGACTTGTTTGTATTTGGAATCTTTATCTTCCTTTTTTTTCTGGTATTATATCTTCCTCTGTTTTCCTTCCTTTCGCTCTTTCACTTATCTTTTATTCATCTATTTCTCTTTCTTTGAGTTTACTTTACATTACCTCATTTTTCTTCTTTCTTTATTCGTTTTTTAGCATTTTCTCACTTTCTTTTTCTTATTCTTAGATATCGCTTGATTTATTTTTGGATCAATTTACTTTTTCTTCTCTAATTCTTTACATATATTTCTCTCTCTTTTCTCTTCTTTAATTTTGATTTCTTTCTATCTATGTATTTCTCTTTCTTTTTTTCTTCCTTCATTTTATTTTCTTTCTATCTATATATTTCTCTCTCTTTTTTCTTTTCATTTTGAATGTATATAGTTCTCTCCCTTTTTTTCTTCTTTCATCTTGATTTCTAGCTATTTTTCGTTTTGCTTTTTCTTCTTTCATTTTGATTTCTTTCTTTCTATATTTTTCCCATTTCTTTTTTCTTCTTTTCTTTTGATGTCTTTCTTTCTATGTTTTTTCTTTGTCTTATTTACTCATTTTATTTTTATTTCTATCTTTCGATATTTTTCTTTTTCTTTTTTCTTCTTTTATTTTGATATCTTCCTTTCTATATATTTCTCTCTCTTTCGCTATTTTCATTTTGATTTCTTTCTATCAATATTTCTCTCTCTGTTTTTTTCTTTCATCTTCATTTCTTTCTTACTATATTTTCATTTGATTTTTTATTCTTTCATTTTGATTTCTTTCTTTCTATATTTTTCCCAATTTCTTTTTTCTTCTTTTATTTTGATCTCTCTCTCTCTCTCTCTCTCTCTCTCTCTGTTCCACACATAAATACACACACACACACACACACACACACACACACACACACACACACACTCTCTCTCTCACTCTTTTTCTCTCTTTCTTACTCTTTCTCTTCCATGGAAATACACACACGTTCTCTCACTTTTCTCTCTCTCTCTCTCTCTCTTTCTCTCTCTCTCTCTCTCTCTCTCTCTCTCTCTCGCTTTCTTCGTGTCTGTTTTCTTTTCTTTAGTTTTCTTTTGCTTCGCCCAACCTTTTTGTTTTCTTTCTTCAATTTTATATCTTCCCACGATATTCCTCTCAAATTTTAATAATCAACTTTTCTCTACTGCACCGTTTCATCTTATTCTGGTAACGTTTTCTCAAAGAACACAAATCACACACACACACACACACACACACATATATATATATATATATATACGAGGATCATTAGATAAATTTCCAGACGTTTTTCGTATGGGCACTTTTATTGATAGTACATACATGAAACGCAGTCTGAAGCATTCAATACGTTTCTGTGGCAGCATTTTTTCCAAGTTTAAAACAGAATTTTATTGCATATCGTTCTTCTAAAGTGTCAGATTGGATTTTTGAAATTCACCAGCTGTGATAATCAGGCTTTAATAGGGTGCATTCCAATCCCTGCTGTAGCTGTTCCTTTGAACCTGAAATCATGGAAATTGGTCAGTCATCTCATAAGATCTATAGCAATAACATAATGAATTTTCAAGAGTCTACGACAATATTAAATGCCTCAACAAAAAAGTCCGGAAACTTATTGATTGCTCCACGTATATATATATATATATATATATATATATATATATATATATATATATATATATATATTGTTCTGCATTAAAGAACTTTGCGCTTTTAACGTATCTTGCTTCATTTTTCAAGATTCTTTCTTTCTTTCTTTCTTCTCCTGCTTCATATTCTCCATCGTTTTATTTCTTTCCATTTACTTTAACTAACATCGTTTCCCTTCAATTTTCTTTTATCTTTCTTTCATCTTTCTTTCTTTCTTTCTTTCTTTGTAGTTTCGATATTTTTCTTTTTTTCGTTCATTTTGACTTACCTTCTTCAAATACAGTTTTCCTCCTTCAGTTTTGAGTCATTCATTTCCATCTTTTTCACAGTTTTTCCTTTTCTTCGTCTCTTTCATTTTTCCGTTTCCCCTTCGTTTTTCTAACTTGATTTGTCTCTTACAATAATTTTCTTTCTTTTTTTTTCTTTCTTTCTTTCGTATCTCTGTTTTGCTTTCGTTTCATCACTTCTTTTTTTCCTTCAGTTTTTCTTGCTTTCTTCATAAACAGATTCTACTTTTCTTCTTTTTTTTTCTTAACATTTTGATCTATTTGTTTCGCTATTTTTCTTTCTCTCTTTCTTCTTCTTCCTTCATGTCATTTTTCTCCTTTCTGTCTTTCTTTCAGTTGTACTTACCTTCTTTGCGAACAAATCCTTCATTTCTTTTTTTTTTCTTCTACCCTGACTAATTTATTTCAATTTCTTTTTTTCACTTTTTTCCTCTCTGTATTTCATTCAATTTTGATTAGCTTTTTCACAATGAATTATTTTAATTGTTTTTTCCTCGACTTTGACTTAATTTCAGTATTTTTCATTCATTTCTTCTTTCTTTTGCATTTCTTCATTTCTCTTCCTTTCAGTTTTGCTTATAAGAATGCTTCATTTCCTCGTTCTTTCTTTCTTTCTTTCTTTCTTTCTTTCTTTCTTTCTTTCTTTCTTCTCACGCATTCATTTCTTATTCCTTTCTTTATTTCTGTCTGTCTTTCAGTCTACTTACCTTCTTTATATACAGACGTCTCTTTTACGTTGACGCAGTTTTTCAGAATTTTTTACTTTTCCTTTTCTTCTTGTTCATCATCTCTTTATTCTCTCTCTCTCTCTCTCTCTCTCTCTCTCTCTCCCACACATACACACATACTTTCTCTCTCACTCTTTTTCTCTTTCTCTTTCTCTTTCTCTTCCACTGAATAACGCACACACGCTCTTTTACTCTCTCTCTCTCTCTCTATTTCCTTTTCTTTAGTTTTCCTTAGCTTCGCTCTATCTTTTCGTTTTCTTTCTCTTATTTTATATATTCCCATGATATTCCTCTCAAATTTTGATATTCAACTTTTCTTTACAGCGCCGTTTCATCTTTTTCTGGTAACGTTTTCTCAAACAATACAAATCACACACACAAATTCTCTCTCATTCTCTCTCTCTCTCCCTCTCTCTCTCTCTCTTTCTCACACACACACACACAGATATATATATATATATATATATATATATATATATATATATATATATGTGTGTGTGTGTGTGTGTGTGTGTGTGTGTGTGTGTGTATTGTTCTACATTAAAGATCTTTATGTTTTTAACGGAGAGAAAAAATAGAATTGTCGCTCTATTTCAGCAATTAGTCGATTTAAACTCTATTTTCACCCACTAATTTCATTTCATATATTTTTCTGCCCACTGTCTTTACCGAGGCTTCCGTATTCATCTGGATTATTTTATCCTATCTGTTCATTTATTCATCTATTCATTTATCTATCTATTTTGGTATTTTTTTCCATGCTATATACCGAAATTTTTTGACCCGATGGAAAATTTTGTGGAGTAAGTCAAGAATATTGCGATTTTTAGAATTTTTTTAGGAAGTTTCAACACTCAATTTTCAGGTAGGATTCCCTTTGGCAATATGGGATTCATATACAGTGAGGAATAACCCTGAAGTAAAACTTCCTGGATGAGCAATGAAAAAACTTTCCTAGTACCGCCGGCAGTCTATGAATAGAAATTGAGGAAAAAATTATATTATAAACAGTCAAAAACCGAAGTTCTCATCACTAAAAGTCTATTTTCTTTTTCTTTGCAACTTCTATGTTTCATTCCTTCTTTTCTTCTTTCTTGTTTATTTTTCAAATATTTTCCTGTTGATCTCAAAAGTTCTAGGGAATTCCTTGTCACAACATACTTACCCAGTCGTTGTTTCTGCTGTGTTTTTCGAAGGAGTTCGTTTGAGAACCACTTCATTAGATGACAAAAATTCTGTGCAGACTGCTTTAATCCCCTAGGATCGTATTTCGTTTTATTTTTATCAAAAGTTCTGTACTGATTATTTCAGTAGGAATGGTTTCCTAGACCCGAGTTCAAATCCTGAATGAAGCTGTTAAAGGTCTCAAGAAAGGCACGAGTCCATCTTTTCTTCTTTGTGTAAGAATTGAAGTGATAAAATCAATGTGTTCATTTTCAGAGAACCATTCCCTTAAACAGAACCTGCCCTCTCATCTGAAAAGGATAAATACTGGGTTTATGGACCGTCACTTGAGATGCCCCCAAAGCAAATGTTGCCCAGTCGGCTGACTGGGCAACACTGATTCTCTGCAGAGGGGTAAGATCCCCTACCCAATGGCTGTCCGGGATATGACACTAAACTATCTGATGGCAAGGTTCCAGCAATGCTGGAGCTTTGAGGAATGCAGAGTACCCCTTCATCGACATCCCTCCAAGGTTCACTCGGGCCCGGGGTGGTAGCACTTGATAGGGTCATATCTATGCGTCAAATAGAACTCAACTGTGTACTTATGCTACATTGAATTGTTTGAAATAGAGTTGTTTTGACATTTAAGTGTTCGTAAAGAAAGACTATACTTATCCTAAACTGAATTGTTTTAAATTTAATTTAGCGTTAAATGATCCAAAAAAAAATGGTGGGTATGCCGTAAAATCAACCAACCAACCAACCAACAAACGCAAATGCTGATGGAAATGAGATATTTTGGCCATGCCCCCAAAGAGGATTGCTTTCTATGGGGCACTTTGAACTAAACCGAATTTTTGTCTCATAATCAAACACCGTGGGGATACATAAACCAAGCTATGGTACATTAGAAGAGCATACTAAGCTCTCTAGTCTTGGCAATGCAACTGGTTTAGGTGGAGCAAAACTCTGAATTCAATTTTTGAGGAATTTAATTCGGAGAAAATGTTTCATATGGTGCTCTAAGCTTTTGTTGTCACTTCATCCATAGAGCGTGGCATGTCCTATATAAGCTTTCAATTAAGAAAGATAATCAGAATATACGCCGTCAATAAAAATCAAAGCCAAATGAGTTGTAACTAAAGAAAGGATGATTGTTCTATACCAATCTTCTACGTGAAGAGCATTTGTTTGTTTGTCTGTCAACCCTTAAATCATCAGCTTTTGATGGCCCAGTCGGCTGGGGGTGTAGAATATACTGACCGCTTCTCTGCAGATGGGTATGACACCTCCCATGAGTGTCTGGATATGACACTAAAAAATCTGATGGTGAGGTTTTAGTAATGCTGGAGCTTTAGGGAATGCAGAGTACCCCTCTATTGCCATTGATCCTAGATCCACACTGGCCCGGAGTCGTAGTATATGATAGGGTATTATCTATGTGTCGAACAGAACTAAACTGTGTACTTATGCGAAACTGAATTGTTTGCGATTGGACTGTTTTGACATTTAAACTGCGTACTTTGGCTAAACTGAATTGTTTGAAATATAACTGTTTTTGGCATTGAAACTGTGTACTTATGCTTTACTGAAATATTTGAAATGGAACTGTTTTGTTTTGCTAAACAGAATTGTTTGAAATAGAACTCTTTTTAACATTGAACCTGTATACTTATCCTAAGCTGAATTGTTTGGAATAGAACTGATTTTGAGTGCTAGAATGAATTGTTAAAAATAGAACTGTTTTGACATGTAAACAAAAAAACTAAACATACTAAACTGAGTTCTTTGAAGTAGACATGTTTATAATTATAAAAATGGATTCGGCATTAAATAACTTACAATGGTTGATATTCCATCAAACCAAACCAAACGAAATCGATTAGCAATTGAAATACTGGAATTCACCTGTGCCTGGACACTTCTTTGTGGTACAAGAAGAAATATTTCATTCAGGAGGAATACCAATTTATATAAGGATATTCGTAAAACTCTTTTGTCGCTCGGAATTATGAATCAGCCAAAATTAAGTGAAACAAAACTGCGTTTATAGATAATTTATCATCTTTTCAATCAAAGAGTTTATCGTTTATAACTGCGCATCTCAGAGTTCTACCTTATGGAGGATAATACCTTTAGAAAGCAATATATTCTCCATTGCTTACTGAGTTAATTTAGAAAGGTTAATACTCTTTCAAAAGCAGGTAAAAATGTTTGTGCCATGTATATGGATGCAGTGAAGATTTTACATGTCAGCAGCGGTTTAAAAAGTTTTAAAATAATGACTGATATTTCCGATAATACTCGCTCTGGAAAACGAACAGATCAGAATGAAAAACTTTCAGAAGAGACTTTTGAATTGGATCCATGTCAAAGCATCAAAGAGATGGCTGAAAAAGTTCCTGAGTCATATTCAACTGTGCACATATATCTCAAGCTAATTGGGGAAAACATAAAAAGAGGGAATGAGGGTTCCTCATATTAAGAACCAAGCAACATTTTTACATCTGCAGCAGTCTTTGCAACAGGAATTCTAACCTATCATTTTTACATCACTTTGTTACTGATCAGGAAAAATTGGTTTTGCGTGTTAACAAACAATTAGAAAGTTTGTCGTTATTACAAAATTGGAGGTGGGGGAGTACCAACACCCAAAACCAGGAATCCATCCACAGAAGTCTTCGATTTGTATTTGATGGAATCATGAGTCAGCTGTTATAAGCTACTTGAACATGGAAAAACCATCATTGCAGAGGTTTATCATATCATATTTACCAACCCCTCCGCTTGGGCAGGTTATAACACAAGGTCAATTTTTTAAGCGGAGTTTAACAGGTTTGAAATCAGAGTTTTCCTTCTCCTAGACTAGTTGCCTCACCAAGGCTGAAGAACTTAGTCTGTCCTACTATTTACCCATAGCTGAAGGGAGAATAATTGGATTCATACCTTTCCCAAGGGTATTAGTGCTATGTGAAATGCAATCAGTCTCGTCTAGGATTTGAACTCATGTCTCC
Source organism: Sepioteuthis lessoniana (assembly GCA_963585895.1). NCBI lineage: Eukaryota > Metazoa > Mollusca > Cephalopoda > Myopsida > Loliginidae > Sepioteuthis > Sepioteuthis lessoniana. The sequence goes on along the minus strand of OY757906.1, from coordinate 77,666,286 downwards.
GTGTCCATTTCCTACGACGATAACCATTACACCACGGGCACCTCCTCACTGCAGACGTTGATTGCCCGTAACTTGATTGGGTAAACAAAGCACTACGTCAAAAGTGTCCTGTTTTGGGAAACAAAAAATGTTTCATTCTCTTTTTATTTGTTTCGATCACTAAAACATTTTATAAGTTGCAAAAAATTCACTAACAAAGTAGAATATAGTCCTTCAAACATTTTTCGGGAAAACCGCAGATTTATTTAATGTAGAAACAAAAATTAGCCATCTTGTTGGACTGCAGTCGTTGAAAAAGAAAATGATTACATTTTTGATCAAAATATTTAGATAAATTTAACTTACATTTGTTTTAATATCCTCTTTGATAAAACGTCATTACTTTCCGAACTGCCTAATATAATTGGTTTCTATATTAACTTAGTTTAGCTTCGAATGGCCCAAGGTTCATTGAAGGAAACTGAAGAATAGGGGATTAAGTTACCTGAGGTCGAACACTGGCATATGGTACCGGTGAGAAATAGGTAACAATTTTAGCCACGTGACAAGCCGCTGTTATTCATTCTTTTCTTTTGGTTTTTCTTTTCCTCATGTGTTTTAATTTTGTCACTTAAAAAATCCCCCCACTTTTTTTATTCAAAATAAATGTTTGCTTTGAGCTTTTTTTCTTCTTTATTTTTTGCTGCTTTGTTGCGTTTTTGAATATTTCATCTTAATTTTTGTTGTTGTTGTTTTTTAATGTGTTTGTTTTGTTTTGTTTTGTTTTGCTGGTGACGGGGGAAGTAAATTCTTGTGCAGTTTCTTGAAAAAAAAAATCAAAAGAAAAAAAATCGAATAGCACTCCAAAAAACCAAGCTGAAAATAAAATTAAATTATTTAACCTCTCGCAAGCCATGGGAATGGAAGAGACTGGCGTAAAGAACAATCAGAAAACCTCTTTTAACTTAAATAATGTACTTAAATTTTTTTTCTAAATTAAGAAAAAGATTATTTTAAAAAATTTAACCCTTGAGTAAAAGAAAAGTGAATTTCATTATATCACACGAAAGTGTTACTTACAAATACTATTAGTTTAGGTTTTTTAAATAATCAGGATTTTCAATGCAAATTTTTTCTTTTCTTTTTTTAATCTTTTATTTTCTGTTTTTATTTATTTGTTTACTCATTTTTTTTTTCTCCCAGAGGCGTAGAGAGTTAAACATAGAATTCTTTTATAATATTTTTGCGCATTGAAAATTTTTTCTTTCACGGATAATACGTTCAACGTTTTCATTTTTTTAATTTAGTTTAAGTACAGTGAAGATCCAACAAAACAATTATATTTTAAAACTCAACTTTGGGCATTTTACGGTTGGTTTTAAGGATTCTAAAAACCGGTATATATTCCCAATAGCTTTAAGAGATTTGACTTTTTTCCGTTTTGGAACAGTTTAAACCAACGCTTCTAATTTATGCAAAAGAATGGAAGAAGGTAGTTTTAAAAAAAATAAATTTGAATTTAAAGACCTTCTTGAAAATATTCAAAATATCATTTCTTATTGTATGCCATGAATTAATTAGGCTACGAAGATGTCGAAATGTTGCCTTTTTTAAACTCTTATCTATTTTTACAATCTTAACTGTCTTTTAAAATATTTACACTAAACAGTTGCAGACGATAATTGTTACTAAGAAAGATAAACCTACACAAGAGAAGAGACATTTACTATTCATTATTTAAAATCATTTTATAGAGTTCATATTGCTTTGTGACAAATTACACATAGATTTAGGAAGAAATATTTTCCTTCTCGTGTGTGCGTAACACTGAAGATATTCATCGATTTTACTTTTCATTTGAATACGTAGCCTCCATGAAATTATGTTTAATTATTAAATGCTTAATTATTTTATATAAACTGTTTGAAGATCTACCTGTAAACATAATTAGTGATACGTAATTAAATCTTATCAATCAGTATGAAGCACTTATGAAAATGTAAATACTGTATGGAGAGTTATCTCTTGTAGCAACATTCTTTTCCCGTTAGTATAGTTTACTGACAGAGATACCCTAATGAAAATATTTCCTCGGGCTTTTGCAAGTGAATATATATATATATATATATATATATTCACTTGCAACAAAAAAACAGAAAATATTTTCAAATATATATATACATATAAGTATGTGTGTACATATATATTTACATATATGTGCGTATTTATATGTGTGTCTGTATAAGAGCATTTGCATGTTTGTGTTTATATATATATATATATATATATATATATATATATTTTATAAGTGTGTGTGTGTGTGTGTGTGTGTGTGTGTGTGTGTGTGTGTGTGTGTATGAATGTATATATATGAACATATGCATACGTGGTGCATTCAATAAGTTTCCAGACTTTTGTTCATGCATTTAAAATTGTTGTAGACTCTTGAAATTTTGGTATGTTATTGCTATACATCTTATGAGATGACTGACCAATTTTTATGATTTCAGGTTCAAATGAACAGCTACAGCAAGAATTGGAATACACCCTACTAAAGCCTGATGGTTACAGCTGGTGAATTCCAAAAATGCATTCTGGACCTTAGAAGAACGATATGCAATAAAATTCTGTTTTAAACTTAGAAAAAATGCCATGCGATGAAAGCTGGATCTACTGCTATGACCCAGAGACCAAGAGACAGAGTTCCTGGTGGAAGCACGCTGGCTCTCCAAGACCCAAGAAGGCCAGACAGAAAAAATCCACCCACAAACTTTTGATGATCCATTTTTTTTTACAGCACTGGCATGATGTACATGCACTCGGTTCCCACTGGACAGACAGTCAACAAGGAATACTATGTTGAGGTTTTAAGGGAGTTCAGGAAGAGATTCTGTCGGAAGAGGCCAGCACATTTGAAATCAGGTCAGTGGAATTTCCACCAGGACAATGCACCAGTCCACAACTCCATCCTTGTCACAGACTATTTGACCAAGATGGGCATCAAGACAGTCCATCAGCCTCCCTATAGTCCAGACCTTGCTTCCTGTGACTTTTGCTTATTTCTTAAGCTCAGAGGCTGTCATTATGAGACAATTGAGGAGATGAAAGAGGCTGTGACGAAGGTCATTGACACGCTTACACAAGAGGACTTCCATGTGGCCTTCAAGAAGTTGTTGGAACGGCACAACAAGTGCATTGCAGCCGGAGGAGAGTACTTCGAAGGGGACTAGAGTTTCATGTGTGTACTATCAATAAAAGTGCCCACACGAAAAAAAGTCTGGAAACTTATTTAATGATCCTCATATATATGTGCGTATGTAGAAATAGGTATTTGGGCATTTGCATATATATGTATATGTGCATGCACATATATATGTGTATACTTACCTGGATTTCAACAAGTGTGGCTTTGGCGGCTGTGTTGTATGATACTCGGCTTGGCTGGTATCGATTGTTGGCCATGGTAGTGATTGCTTGGACTCAGGGGGTGGGGGCGTTTCCCCTGGCTTTCGCCTGCTTCGGCAGGAGTAAGTCAACAGCTAGGTGCCTGAGGTGTCTCAGTCGAGGAAAGCTGACGGACCAATAATTAATGGCACCACTGGTCAGGAGGTGTATATATACGGGTATATACATATATATATATATATATATATATATATATATATGTGTGTGTGTGTGTGTGTGTTTGTGTGTGTTTATATGCATATATATATATATATATTCATGTTATTTGCATACATGTGATTGTATGTATAGATGTAAGTAAAGTTGGCGACCTTAGCCGAGGGTGACCCGAAGGCTCCCTTTTCGATAGCTACTACAGCAAGGTGTAAGGGAGGATGCTAATCCTATCCCTGGATTACTCCATTTTACTCTTGATCCATACTTTATAATGCTGGGTGTTAAAAAAAGCGGCATCAAGTATCATTTTTTGAGTCTTTGGTATGACTCGACCTTGGATTGAACCCCGGTCTCCCGGACCATTGGTGAACACTATACTCATTAGGTCTACGAAGTGAGCATATATATATATATATATATATATATGAATACGCAAATATACGTATATGTATATAAATGTGTATATGTGTAGTTAGGCAGCAGTCTTTCATTTAAGCATGTTTGATTAGATAATAAAAACACATTTTGTCTATGTAATTGTATTAAAATCCTTTCAAGTTTCCTAAGTGTCTAGTAGACAATACCCTTAAACATAAACAATGAATAAATCTTTAATATAAAAACCAATTTCATAGTAATTATTAGATTAACCCATACTAAAAAATCTTATCAAAAAATATTTTCTCTACCAATCCTACCAAAAAAATAAGTATTATCATTTACTATTAAAAATTACAATTTAAAAGCCTGTGATGTAATGGTTATCGTCGTAGGAAATGGACACGACGACACGAGTTCAAATCCTGGTCGTGACTCATTACATTTCGCATAGCACTAATACCCTTGGGAAAGGTATGAATCCAATCATCCTCCCTCCAGCTATGGGTAAATAGTAGGACAGACTGGGTTCTTCAGCCTTGGTGAGACAACTAGTCTAGGAGAAGGAAAACTTTGAATTCAAACCTGTTAAACTCCGCTTAGAAATTGACCTTGTGTCATATCCTGCCCGAGCGGAGGGGTTAGTAAATAACTTTTCCCCCTCCACTGAACTTCTTGATAGGACAAACGTTGTATATATATTTAAATGTCCCTTTGGAGACTATGTCACCAACGAAAATAATACGTATGTTGGTCTTACCACTACAATTCTTCAAGACATCTTACGATGCACCTTAATGATTTTAGCTCGATAGCCTAACATCTTAAAATTCATTCTATTCCCAAATCCAAATTTACAAAACTTGTAGCTAAAAACACCACTATAATAGCACACAAAATTGATTAGCTACGACTACAAATCCAAGCGAGCACTACATATTAAAAAACTAGAATCAATAAAATTAATTTAGAAAATAGCGATAATGTTTTGAAATGACTTTATTTTTCTTGTTTTGTATTTTTTTTTTTTAGATATTTTATATTTCTTGATAATATTATATTTCTGTTGATAGCGTTCTTTTTGAATTCATCAGCATTTCAATTTTATCTAACTCTGCATTTACGTAATTTTCTAATGTTATGAAAAAAACTAAAAAAAACTCTTTTTAAAAATTCTTCAAAAATACTCTTTATACATACAAGTAAACCCCGATGATGGCCAATGAATGGTCCGAAACCGCTCGGGATAATTTTGGTAAATTCATCCACCAATTCTAACATGAAACCAAAACACTTATCAGGAAACTTCAGAGGATCTTGATTAAATTGTTTAGTCAAAATATGCATTTTTTATTTAATCAAACATGTTTAAATGTGCATATGAAGATATATATATATATATATATATATATATATGTATATATATTGAATGGCATAAGAGATTCAAGGAAAGCAGGGAGTCTGTGAGCGATGATGAGAGGTGTGGGAGAAGTAAGGAAGTCAATAAACCAGAGTTGATTGGCCAAAGGGTTAGAGTTAGGATTACTATGTTGAGGTTTTAAGGGAGTTCAGGAAGAGATTCCGTCGGAAGAGGCCAGCACTCTTCAAATCGGGTCAGTGGCATTTCCACCAGGATAATGCACCAGTCCACAACTCCATCCTTGTCACAGACTATTTGATCAGGATGGGCATCAAGACAGTTCATCAGCCTCCCTATAGTCCAGACCTTGCTTCCTGTGACTTTTGCTTATTCCTTAAGCTCAGAGGCTGTCGTTATGAGACAATTGAGGAGATGAAAGAGGCTGTGACGAAAGTCATTGACACGCTCACTCAAGAGGACATCAATGGGGCCTTCCAGAAGTTGTTGAACGGTAGAACAAGTGCAATGCAGCAAGAGGTAATTACTTCGAAGGGGACTAGAGTTTTATGTGTGTACTATCAATAAAAGTGCCCATACGAAAAAAGTCTGGAAACTTATTTAGTGATCCTCGTTGTTCGAATGACGAATACGAGAATTTCGTCAACACCTACATGGAAGCAACAGCAGAATGCATACCAACCAAACTAAGAGCAAAACATAGAGTTCCATGGGAGACGTTAACAACTCGGAAAAAAACGAGTCAGCGAGAAAATAATATCGCTATATAATAAAAGAAACCAAACTAATGCTAAAGCTCAGGAACTTAAGAAGGCACAAAGAGAAAAAATTAACGCACGCTAAAAAGAAGAAATAGAATACAGTCAAGGTCGGATCAATAAAATTAGAAACTCGGTAGAAGATAGACAATCTCAAATAGCATGGCTAACAATAAATGAAGTGAGTAAAAGAAAGAGCACCTCGAAACTTAACCTAAAAGCGGCCAGCCATGAAGAACGAATGCACGTTTGGAAAGAACATTTCAAGAATCTTGCAAGGAAACTTCACAAAAGTCACAGATAAACCTAGCCCAAAAATTATTAATAATTTTATCGGCATCAAAATCGGACAGTTTACTGAAGAAGAACTCAAAGTAGAACTAACAAAAATTAAAAACAGGAACGCTGCCAGTCCTGATGAAATATCCGAAGAAGTATGGAAGATTAGAAAATTCAATGATTTACTGCTCCGTTAGTGCAACGCCGTATATAACCAGCACACGATAGAACGAGGGAAAAATGGCTGCATCCTCCTGTTCCCCAAGAAAGGTGAGTACGGAATCACCAAGAAATAACGAGCCATACTCCTTACTTCCATAGCCGCTAAGATTTACAATGCTCTACAACTCAACCACATAAGACCAGAAATTGAGAAAATTCTTAGAAAGAATAAAACTGGTATTTGGAGAAAGCGATTCACAGCATTACAGATTCTGACAATCCGTTGAATCAGTGAAGGTGTTCGTGCAAAACCCCACGAGGCGACACTTTTATTCGAACATTTATCCAAGGTATTTGACTCCATAAACAGAGAGAAGATGGAGCAAATACAACTTGCGTATGGTCTCCCCAAAAAAGCAGTCACGGCCATAATGAAGCTCAATAGAAATAGAAAAGTAAAGGTTCGTTCACCGGATAAGACACAGATTTCTTTGACATTGTCGCTGGTGTTCTACAAGGAAATACATGAGCCTCATATCTGTTCATAATCTGCCTAGACTACGTACTTCGTACTTTGATAGATGTAATGAAAAAAAGGGCTTTAATCTAAAAAAAAGTGAAAATGAAGACGATACCTAGTAGAAACTATTACGGACGCAGACTATGCTGATTACATAGCGCTTTTTGCAAATACACCTTCCCAAGCCAAATCCCTGCTGCATAGCCTGAAGGAGGCGGCAAGAAACATTGGTCTCCAAGGGAATTCAGACAAAACAGAGTAAATGTGTTTTATTCAAGAAGGAGACATCTCCACTCTAAATAGTGGATCTCTGAAATTAGTGGACAAGTTCACGTACCTCGGTAGCATGGTCTCATTTATTAAAAATGACTTCAATATGCGCCTAGCGAAGGCATAGGCTGCTATCAATAGGTTATCGATCATCTTGAAGTACGACTTATCCGATAAAATAATACGCAATTTCTTCCAAACAGCGGTTGTGTCAATTTTACAATGTGGATACTTACTAATCGTATAAAGAAAAGCCAGACGGGAATTGCAGAAGAATGTTACGAGCTATACTGAACAAATCCTGGAAGAACATTCCACAAAACTGCAGCTGTACGGCCACCTACCTACTATCTCTAAAACCATCCAAATAAGACGAACAAGACATGCGGGGAAACTGCTAGAAAAGCAAGCAAGAAATCATAAGTGACGTTTTTCAATGGACCCCTTAAAACAGACGTACCAGTATTGCCCGACCAACAAGAACTTACCAACAACAACTCTGTACGGACAGAGGGTGTTGTCTAGAAGACATACCGGAAGCGATGGATGATAGCGGTAAATGATAAGAGATAGTCAGGGAAATCCATGCTAGCAGCGTGACTTGATGTTGATGATATATGTTTACTGACATGCTTAAATACGTACGTTTTTATATATCTACAGATATGCATACGTATATATGTGTATATATTTACAAAATATATATTTACATATATATATATATATATATATATGTGTGTATGTAAGAATACTACGAGTTATATTGAATAAATCCGGAAAGCAAAGTATACTACGTGATTTATGAAACAAATCCTGGAAGCAACATTCTACGAAACAGTATTTGCTCGTTCACTTACCTCCCATCGATAAAACCATCTAAATAAGACAAATACCGGACACTGCTGGAGAACAAGAACGAACTCAAAAGTGATATTTTCCCTTATACACCTTTACATGGACGTGCCAGTGTTGGCCTACCAAGAAGAACTTACTAACAACAGCCCTGTACGGACACCGGATAGAGTTTAGAAGACCTGCCGTGAGCGATGGATGATATGGACGGATGGAGAGAGAGAAAGAGAGAGAGAGAGAGAAAGAATCGGGGAAATCTGTGCTAGCAGAGCGATTTGATATATATATATATATGTGTGTGTGTGTGTGTGTCTATATGTAAAGACATGTGTACGTATATATATATATATATATACACCATCATGTTGCACTGCCAGCACAGATCTCTCTGACCCTATTTCACGTATCTATCGTCCATCGCTCCTGGGAGCTTTTCCAGGCTACATCCTGTATCGACACACAGCTGTTGTATTTGGGTTTTAGCTATTCGTCTTGCCTTTGCTCGTCCATGTGAAGGGGCCCACGGGAGTATATCGCTTATGAGTTCGTCCCTACTTCTCCAGCAGAATACCGCATGTTTGGTTCGTCTAACTTTGATAGTTTTCGTGATGGAAAGTATGTGGCCGTATGGCTGCTGCTTTGTGGGGTGTTGCCTCCAGAACTTGTTCAATACAGCTCGTAGCATCGTTGTATAATTTCCGCCAAGTTTTTTTCCCATACGTTTTGTTAGCGTCCATGTAGAGCATCCATATTGCAATATCGACACGACAGCTGTTTGGAAAAAAAAATGCGTTTTATTTTATCGGTCTGGTCTGACTTTCTTATGACCTATAGACTATCGTTAGTTGTCCATGCCTTTGCTAGTCACGTGTTGATGTCTGTCTTGGTTGATGAGACACTGCTTCCTAGGTAGGTAAATTTTTCCACCAGTTTTAAAGGCCCACCCTTTAGTGTGCAGATGTTGCCTCTTTGATTAAAGCACATGTATTCCTTTTTGTCTGCGTTGACATGGACGCCTATGCCAGCAGCTGCTCGTCCCAGACCATGTATCAGGGTTTCAGCTTGGGCAGGTGTATTTGCCAGAAGCACTATGTCATCAGCGGAGTCCACGATCGTAATTGTTTGTGTGGGGTATCTTCTGCTTCTTTGACACTGTTTCCTTTCTTTAAATCAACAGACGTTGATATATATAGTCTAAGCAGGTATGGGGCTAATGTGTCTCCTTTTACCACATCTTCTACAATGTTAAAGTAGTCTGTATCCATTTTACTTTCGTGTATATCATCATTATGGCCGAGACATTTTCTTTGGGGAGGCCGTAGGCGAGATGTATTTGCGTCATTTTCCCTCAGTGTATGGAGTCAAAAGCCTTGGAGAAGTCGACAAATAACAATAGTATTGTTGCTTCAAGGTTGTTGCACGTACACCTTCTAGTATTCGACGGGTAGTCAAAATTTGTGATGTAATTTTGGCTTTTCCTAAGTATTTTCTCAATTTTCGCCTCTATGCTGTAGCGTAGTAGAGCATTTTAAATTTTGGCCTCTATGCATGTGAAGGCTCTACCTCGGTAGTTCTTGGCTAATCCGAGGAGAGGATGCATTCCTTTGTCCATCGGTCTATTGTGTTTTGTTTATATACGGCATTACAGAGTCGAAGAAATATGTCATTGAATTCTTTGGTCTTCAATATTTCTGGATGTATTTCATCAAGCCGTGCTGCTTTCCTATTTTAAATTTTTCTTAGATTTGAGTCGAGTTCTTCTCGTGTAAACTGTCCTAGTTTGATGTTTTGTTGATTACTAATAAATTTCGTGATTGGTTCACATGTAACTTTTGGAGGTTTTCCGCGTAAATTCTCGAAAAGTTGTTTACACAGGTGAATTCGTTCTTCTTGGCTTTCAGGTTAGCTTTCGCAGTACTTTTCCTTCTGCTCCCTTCGTTTACCGTCTGTCATGTTATCCCACATCGTCTATCATCAACCAAGTCTCTAATCTTATTGATCTGAGCGGCCCACTGGTCATATGAGTAGATTATTCATCAATGGCTCGGGAGACCGGAGTTCGATTTCAAGTCGAGTCATACCAAAGACTCAAATAATGGTTCTTCATACCTCCTTACTTAACTCTCAGCATTATAAGGTCCATGTCAAGTGTAGTAATATAGGAAAAGGAGTAGCATCCTCTCCTGCACCTCGGTGTAGTAGCTATTGAATGGGAGCCATCGCGTCGCCTTTGACTATGGTCACCAACTTTTCTTCGTATATATGTATACATATATTCATGAATATATATATATATATATATATATATATATATATATATATGGCTTGTCTGAAATTATTAAGTAAATCAAAATATACTTCCATCATTTAAATTTGGTTTTAAAAATATCGTTCAGTTTTTAAAAAATCAATTTAGATGTCAAATCCAAGCTTGACTTGAAGTTTTAGGTAGTATCAATATATTTTGCTGAAGTTAATGAAGCTATAGGATCTGTTCTAAAAAATTGTTGTCATAAGTTATTTGTGAGACTAAGCAATTACGTTTTACTTCAATAAAAAGCAAATGCAATCATTATAGATTAATCAGCACCTATAATAGAACAAAAAACAAACACATAATAAATATTTGAACCCTTTACAGTTTATCCTTCTTCACAATAACCACCAGTTATCTATAACTCGTTGTTTTTGTAATTTCTTTTTTAATTTAGCTGGTTCAATTTCGGACATTGTCCTTTTAATTGCTTCCCATTGGTCTGCTTTGTTGTTATACTGTTTGCCATCTTCATATAATTTCACCTTCACAAATAACCAAAGATTTTCAATTGGATTCGTATCAAGAATTAATGGTGGCATTTCTATAATCTTCTTTCCTCTAAATCTCTTATTCTCAAAAAATTCATGAGTAAGCTTACATACAACAAAAGAGAATTCTTGTGCATAAATACACACTTCACTTTAAACTACAAGCTTAGTGATATATATATATACATATGTATATATATATATATATATATATATACTAGGGTCATTCGATGAATAAGCTGAAGTTTGTCTCAGGAGTTAGGAAACCAAGCCCTATTTACAGTGGCATCTTTTTCAATAAAATCAATAGTGATAGGTCCTTTTATATCCTAAAAGACTGCCAGTATCACTTTAAATACTGAATGCTGCGCCCGAAATTTTTCTTTACTAGAGAGTCAGTGTTTCAATTCTATGAAATCATGTTTAGCCTAATTGTATATATATTTTTAACCAAAACATGCTTCTTTTTACACATCACATATACCTTAGTAAATTTCACATAGTTTGCACTACTCAGCCACAAAAAAAAACTTAATGATATACTTCTATCCAAGCCGGGAGCACTCTTATTTGCCGCCATATTAAGAGCAACAAAATAGATATTTATGCGAGATTTTAAAAAACATTTCTTCTAAACCAATTCCAGACAATGCAGTGTTTACGTTTATGGACGAAAACTAAAACCAAAAAAATAATGCTTTTTCCAAATATTCTCCTTATTTATTGAATTACCTTCCTACATACATGTTTGAATCTTTAAAACCCTATCAAAACAATGAATAAAAATGAATTAAAGAAAGAATTCATTCAATGATATTGCGAGTTTGATGACTGAGAATATCTTGTGAAATTGAGAATAATACGAAGAATGAGTTTTTGTATCTTACACCGTTTTTAATTCATTTTCTTCCATTGTTTGAACTGTATTTTAACACGTTACGTGCATCCATTTTTTGATGTAACTAAGAAAAAAGTTGTTTTAACTATATATATATATATATATATATATATATATATAACGTTCAATGGGTAAGTTGTTGCTATTTGATTTATTAAATTCTTGCATTTTTCTTATGTTTATTTTTGGGTGGGTCTGCTGCACAAAATCAAGGGTGATGAAAGTAGTACTATCGTGCAATTTACTCCTCAAGAAATTTGGAAACAACATGCTGTACATCTGGCATTCACGACGAAATCTTGAATATGAAAATTTCTGAATGTTTAGGTGTCAATCTGAGGACTGTGAAGTAGATTCGAAAAGAGTTGGATAAGTCCAATGCTGAATACGATATTATGGCAGCTTGGAACCCTCACTCAGGTCGTTCTCATAAGAAAAAAAATACTGACTTTGTTGCTAAGATTCAGACGATCCCACTCAAGCAGATGAAACCGGTTTTGGCTGTCAGGAAAGTTCTATAACCACAGCACGCCTAATTTTCCAGATTGCAATCCTTATGTGTGGGATGCAGTTGAGCTAGATACCAACAAAACTCTGTGCACTTGTAAAGAGGAACTGAAGACAAAAAATGACAGCAGCATTTACCAATTAAGACAAATATTCCATCGGAGAGTCTTTCAGGGGATTCTGAAGTTGTTTGGGGGCTGTGGTTGAAGCCAAATGCGATTCCTGAGAAGAAATTTATGCATATACTATTTCAAAATATTTTCATAAAATTTTGGTTCATACACCTGAGAAGATAAGATGCCAATGTTATTTTAATTTTTGCGGAATTTAGACGATAAATGAACTATCGCATCTCATATATATATATATATATATATATATATCATCATCATCATCATATCGTGCTGGCAGCACGGATATCCCTGACCCTCTCTCGCCACTCCTCCCTATCGTTCATCGCCCTAGGCAGGTCTTCAGGACAACATCCTGTATCCTCACACAGCTGCTGAATGTACGTTCGTGCTGGTCGTCCTGCTTTTGCGCGGCCGTGTGTGGGGATCCATAAGAGTACATCTCTTATGAGTTCATCTCTGCTTCTCCAGCAATGTCCTGCATGTCTGGTTCGCCTAACTTGAATAGATTTCGTGATAGGGGGCAGGTGGCCGTACAGTTGGTGTCTTGTGGGGTGCTGCTGCCAGGACTTGTTGAGGATTGCACGCAGCATTCTTGTGTAATTGCCATCTAGTTTCTTCTCGAGCCGTCTTGTTAGCGTCCATGTAGTGCATCCATATAGCAGTATCGTCTAAATTTATTATATGCAGGGTGCGTAAGTAAAACATAGAATTATTTTCAAAAATTTATTTTTCTACTCTGCTTAGTCTAATTAAAAAAAAAAAAACGCGATAAATCTAAATTTTCATGATTAATTCCATTATTCAAGCGCTTTTTTTAAAAACTAAAATTCAGCCCAATATGAATAAGCAATAAAAGAAACAACAAAGAATCAATGACTTTCTTAAAGCTGAACCCAAGCCAAAGTTTATGTGTCGACTGTATACAAATAAGAAAAATTACAGAAAAAGAGATTTTAAAGGAAAATTAGGAGTGGAGGATAGAACAAAAAATGAAAAGAAGTCTTTTTAACTACGTGCTTTTTGTTTTGTTTTGTTGTTCTTCTTTTTTTTTAACTAAGTCATTTATTATTATACTCGAATATTCCTAATGTTATTTCCGCACCATGTATTCAAAGTTTTGATCTCGATATAATCTGATCACACTTAATATATATATATATATATATATATATATATATATATATATATATATATAATGTGATCAGAAGACATTCACATTAAAACTTAAGATATATAATAAATTTAGAAGTTGAATCATGACCTGTGCACAGTTGAGTAACTTATATAACAAAATGACGATGTGTGTCTGTGGGTGCCGTTAACCCGACAAAATCAGCACATATTCGCGTGATTTCTTTTATATGACAAATAATTATTTAACTTAGAGAATAGAGCAGTTCTTAATCAAATTTACAACTACGAAATAATTTTTTTTTTTTTTTGAGCGGCTTTGATCTTCTCTTGTACTGAAAATAATTTCTGATTTTATTCATTCTCGACAATCAAAGATAAGACTCAAATACGAACTGACTTACAATCAAACTTCTCTAAAAAAAAAATCGTGTCACAGCTGGAACACCGAAATTAAGCAACCAACATCCCCTTAATCACTTTTATGGGTGACCACTTTAGAAAATCAGTTACTCTACGCAGTCTCAACCAATCAGTACTAAATCTAAATATATTTGATCAGTAGTTTCAATACAATTTGACCGAAGTGTTTCAGTTAAATATAAATATAAAATTGTGCAAATGAAGAAACTTCCATAAATTTCTCCCCAAGCCCAGTCGGCTGAGACTATAGAATTCGCCGACTGTATCTCTGCTAAGATGTCTTGAATATGACTCTAAACTATCCGATGTTAAGGCTCCAATTCTGGAGCTTTGGGGAAAATGGAGTACTCATTCATTGCAATTAATTCCCGGTCACTTAACCCGGTGTGGTATTATATATTAGGATCCTATCTATGAGTCAAATAGAACTATTTAATCGTTTATCATATTTTAAACCATTTAACCGTATGCAATGTTTGAAACCAATTAACCGTGGTGGGGTGTCTTCTTGGTTTTATGTTTTAAGTGATGGACTTCAGAATCGTAGTTAACGAGTTCGAACTCCAGTCACGTTATTACGTTCACTTTCGAACAAATCTCTTTGGGAAAAGTATGAACCCCCTTATACTTCTAGATATGGGTTAAATATTACCACTAATGTCCATCTAGAAGGATGGCTTTGGCATTGAATTGCCTACAAATGTTGATATGCCGTTAAAAAATGAAAACAAACCAATTAACCGTGGTAAATAGAGCTATTAGTGTTTGATAGCAATACATAAGACCGTTTAACTGTGTGCAAACAAAAGAGCTCTGTTTTTTTTTTAAATAGTAATATTACCTACAAACTATTTACCTAAAAATCATATATATGTGTGTGTGTGTGTGTGTATGTGTGTGTGTGTGTGTGTGTGTGTGTGTGTGCACGCGCGTGTATTTCAACAGGATTTGGCATTAATGGTTGATATACCATTAAATCTAACAACTTTTTTCCTTTTTCTTTTGTTTTTGATAGAAAGACGGTTCTTCCATTTTTCTACTATAGTTCGAACTTTACATCTCCTAGGTAGGTAGAGGTGGCATTTTAAGTTATATAGAGTGGGCGTTAGGGAATGTCGAAAGACTGACATGCTGTTGGTTTTCTTTCTGTCCCTTTATTTTCTCGTGTATGGATTTTCATTGCTTTCCTTGTTTGTTTACCGACGTAATCAAAGCATAACATATGTGTACAGAAGGAGTTCGGTTTCTCTCTACTTAGCATATCCTTTAGTCCGCCTCCTTTTGCATTTTACACGTCAAATCCCAAAGGTATACTCTTTGTTATAGCAGTATTAATATATAAAAAGGAAAAAGTAAGATACACGATTTGTATGTATGGGAGTTGTAAGAAAAAATATATTAATATTAGTATTATTGGAAAATTTGTCATCGGCCTGAGGTTTAAGTACATTGGTGAAATGGAAACGAAATTAGCATCTGCTAAAGCCTGGTATTTGTAGAATTGGTACCATCCGAAGTGAGAACAGCAACGCCAACCTGTTTTCTGGTGTCTCTTCAAGCCGTTCGCAATCGCCAAGATCTGGCACCTTTTTCCAAAACAGTGTGCCATTCCAGGTGCCACTTGTAATGCTCAGACCATTTTTTTCTTAGTTCGACTTGCCGCCGGTCGCAGATGAGACCTTTTTGAATAGTTCATTGTTTGAGCGTGACGTGTTGTGTGTCTAATGTCATCATCTTTTCAACCTGCCGCCTCGTGTGAGGTCATCGATACAGCATTTGGTAAGTTAAGTAAAAGAAAAAAAAACAGCAAAAAATCTCTTCGGATTTCTAACAAAAGAAATCCGATTTACACACTCTCATATATTTTTATATACATTTACATACACACGCACGCAGACACAAACACACACATGCACACAGAAACACTCACGGACACACACACAAACACACACACACACACATATATATATATATATATATATATATATATAGGGTTTTTAAGAAAAATTGATATAATTTCGTAAATTATTAATTCGACCAATTTTCTGATCAAATGATCTCAAGTTTTAACAGCATCTATGAAAAGAAAGACTCATTATTCTATCTTTACTGTTTATTTCTTTTTTTCTTTTTAAGTGTGAAAATGAGATTGACTGGAATAGATAAGAATATATATATATATATATATATATATATATATATATATATATATATATATTGTCGAATTGATAATACATATAATTTGTACACCAAGATACACGCGTATGTATAAAGATTTTGATGAATTGATAATATATATTATTTGTAAAGCAAGATATATATTAATAAATACATATATATATGTATATATATATATATATATATATATATTGGTTTACAAATTATACATATAATCAATTCATGAAATCTTTATACATACGTATATATCATATATATCTTTATATATACGTATATATCGAATTATATCAGCCACACTGATGAGTTCTGATAGAACAAAACAAATCTGTCTGTTGATGTCAATATATATATATATATATATATATATATATATATGTATTTATATGAAGATTTTATTGAATTGATGATATACGTAATTTGTAAACCAAGATATATATATATATATATATATATATATATATATATATATATATATATATATTATTGTTGAATTGATAGGGCGTTTAAACATTAAACTTAGAATTCTGTGGTATTTCTCTTCATGCTATTATAATTTCAGATCATTTGAACTTGAATTTGCAAAGTTTGAGATTACAAAAATGATATTAATTTATCTAGAACGATCACTACATCTCAAATTTCAATTTTTTTAAGCACCCGATATATATATATATATATATATATATATATATATATATATATATATATATATATATATATATATATATTATATTATATATATATATAATTGTGTGTAATCCTAGATGAACCGTTTAGAGTTTATACTTATTCTATTATAATCCAAGGTTGATTGTAATTTCCGTTGAGTGCTCAATGACGACGGCTATCAGATATATAATAAATTTTCGATTAAATATATACCGAAAATCACATGCTGAGCAAAAACCTTCTTTTATGAATTTGACGAAAAAACTTCTATTTAGTGTTTCAATAATGAATTTATTTCTAGTCGTTATGAGATTCATCAGATGGAGTTAATCCATTGATGCTTTTGCTATCATGCAGATTTTCCTACCTGCTAAAATCTACATAATTGCCGATGTATTAACACCACCTGATGAAGGAAATAACGACCATCATAAATTTATCATGGAAACACTAAATTGAATTTTTTTCGTCAAACTTATATATATATATATATATATATATATATATATGTGTAATTCTTTTGTTACATATATGTATATACATATATATATATATATACATAAATACCAAATACATTCTTACATGACATTAAACATCGTTGACTTCAAAACGATTTGTAAATATAAAAACTTACCTATCTCTGGATATTTCTCTAAAATCAGGAGGACTTTTCTAATCTCTTAAAAATTCAATATTTTCAAACATCATTCCACGTGCCAAACACGTACTTAATACTTTTAAATTAGGAACGCTAAATGCACGTTTGTATCTTTTTCGTTATATACATTTTATTTGCTCCGGTAATCTCAACATGCACCCGTCGTTGTGTGAACATTTCTCATGATATCAAAGTCCTGATGCAGGTTTATAAAACCTAGACCTTTAACTTTGGCTTTGCATCAAAATAAATTAATCTAAGTTGGATTATTCTGTTTTTTTCTTTCATTATATATATATATATATATATATATATATATATATATATATATATATATATATATATATATATATCGAAAAGTGATTGGCTTGACAGTTATCAACATTGAAGATATTTCGAATTCAAATTCCGACTGTGGTTGTTTCCGTTCATTTTTTACTAATCTAGTACTTAATACAACAAATGGATTCTCCGTAGTCATAAACATTAACCTTTCAACAACGTTTATTTAATATGTTGCCACAAAAATATAGACAAGCATTGTTTTTGTATTTATTGATGCAATAAAAAAAGTTGGGTTGATAAATATATTGTCAGTTTGCGTAACTTAAACCCTTGTAACATAGAGCAATTTTTCATCTAGTAAAATGATTCAAGTGTCACCTAGATTTTCCTTACTCTGATTAAATCTTAACTTTACTAATTTACCAAATATGTTTTTTAATGCCCGTCTATTTGTCCTGGCCGATGTAAATTACAGCGTCAACTATGGTGACCAAATTACCTCTGTTAACTAACGAAACCACAGTGCTTAGCTTATTAGTATTAAAAAATTCCAGGTAATAATTTAGTCGTTTGGTTTTGTTTTCTGGTATATCAACGCTAATCTAAAGACAGATCCTCTTTATATATATATATATATATATATATATATATATGTGTGTGTGTGTGTGTGTGTGTGTGTGTTTCTGCGTGTGTGAAAGAGAGAGAGAGAGTGTGTATGATTTGTAAGCGAATAGTTTTTTAGGTAACGTTTTAACGAACGAGAACGTATTTGTTTGCACACAGTTAAATAGTTGCAAGTCTTGCAATTTAACTCTAATAATTCCATTTAACTTTATTCTTTCGTTTGTAAACAGTTAAATGGTTCTAAGTATTATGATGTGAAACTAATTCATTTAAAAAAAACCATTTGGTTGGGCAGAGTTAAATGATTTCAAGTATATTAAATGATTGGATAGTTCTAGTTGACCCACAGATCGAACCCTAACATGTACTATCACTCCGGATCAGAGTGGAGTAGATAGTAATAGCAATGAAATGGTATTCAACATTCTCTAAACCTCCAGGACTGGAGCCTCATCATCGGATAGTTTAGTGTCATATCCTTGACACTCATTGTGATGAGAGTCTTGCTCTTCTGTAAAGATGCAGTCGGCTTTATCCACAGCCCCATTCGAATGGACTGTCCATGTACAAAGGTTTTCTATGAACAATGTAAGTATAATACTAAAATAAACACTTTGGGTTGCTAAACAGTACTTCATTAGTTTTTTATTTTGTATTTAGTAGACAACAAACAAAAAATTCCGTTCTTAAAATTAAGCGTTACAATCTTTTTTCTGGAAAATCAAGACTTAAAAATATTGCTGGACCAAAATTTGTAGTACGTGTAATCATTACGAGAGATCTACAAACGTTAACCTCTCAACAATGTTTATTTACTGATAACTCCTCCAGAAATAATTATGTTTTATTTCTGTGTCTTTTGCAGCAATAAAAAAAACTAGATGTATGAATATATACTCAGTTTACATAACTTCAAAGATAAATTGTTTATTTTCTTTTAAGATAGTTTCAATAAAACAGAATGTAGCGTATTTAGACTCCGGCAGAATGATATGAGGCAACCAAATTGCTCGACGACCGTTATAGTAATTTTTCAGCTAATTCACTACATTTAGTTTTGTCCGGAACAAAGCTATATATTTGCTTGCAAATGATTGGCGTTAGATAGGAATAATGGCAACTAGATATCTGTGCAAATAAATTAGATTTTCAAAGAGGAATATATAATTTGAATAGTATTATTATGTAGATATTATTAGTATTTGATAGGAATACTTGAAATCATAGAAATATATATGCCCGTATTAAAGAGTCAGCAGATTTCCTTGTAGGCATATTTTAAACATAATAAGAGACAAGGATTTAGATTTGAGTTTTTCGTTCGGCTTTTCTAGTTGGAAAGATATATATATATATATATATATATATATATATATATATATATATATATATATGTGTGTGTGTGTGTGTGTGTGTGTGTGTGTGTGTGTGTGTGTGTGTGTCTTAACTGAGGATGAAAGCAATTTAAGAATTGTCCGAAGTTCCTAATGTTATAATAGACGTACATGAACTTTTGACTATCGTTATTCATTGCCGTGGATTTTAATTCTACTATGACGACAAGAAGTAATTATTTGTTCGTTTGTTTTATGGTATATCAACCTTTGTAGATTATTTAATGCCGACTCCATTTTTATACGTATAAACTGTTCTATTTCAAACAGTTCAGTTTCGTATTAGTATAGTTTTTGTTTACACACAGTTAAATGTTAAAATAGTTCTATTTCAAACAGTTCAGTTTAGAGTAAGTACAGTTTCAATGTCAAAAACTGTTCTATTTCAAACAATTCAGTTATAAGTACAAATATTAGTTCTATTTGACCCATAGATAGGACCCTAACAGGTGATACCACTCCAGGCAAGAGTGGACCGAAGAGTGATGGCAGAGAAGGGGAAACTCTCCGGGCCAGAGTAGACCAGGGAGCAATGGCAATAAAAGAGTGGTCCGCATTCCTTAAAGCTCCAGTATTACTGGAACGTCGCCATCAGATTGTTTAGTGTCATATCCAGGACTATCATTTGGGAGGGGGTGTCATACACCTCTGAAGTGATGCAGTCGGTGTATTCTACTGACCCAGCCGACTAGGCAAGACTAGAATTGACGATGTTTTCTATGAGCAATTAATTTTTTGTAGGAGTCTTCATTTTATGCAGCTGACGTCAGTGTTTGATATTATCGGACAAAAAAGTACAGTTCAAAACGACAATGAAACGTTAAAAATGAGTTTTTTTTACTATTAAGCATTTATAAAGAAAGTAAATTTTGGCAATACATAACTCATAAGATTTTTTTTAAAAAGCTAACATCTTATCGTCAATGTTAATTTATTAAAGAAAAATATTTATAAATCAGGTGGCCAAATTTAATACTTGTCATCTGGATGAGCCACAATCCAGGCGAAAATAAAAGAAAAACATGATCCCCCCAAAAAAAGAGAGAAAAATTATTTGAAAATGTCCTTCCAACCTTTCGTACCTACAGCCATAAGTCTTTAAAACAAACTATTTGAGTAGGGTGGCAATTCAAGAGCTTCAAAAAGCGAAACTTTCAACTGCAAGTGGCACAAAAAGAAGTCTATTCAAAGGTTGTCTGTATTTAACTAGTTTTCCAGTTTGTTCGGTTGGTTGGTTATTTTGTTTTATGGCGAATCAACCTTTTTCGGGTCATTTAATGCCGAATCAAGCTATTTTGATGAAAGTTTGTTTGTTTCATGCTTGTATTTTATGGCATATCAACCTTTATAGGTTATTCGATGCCAAATCCATTTTTATACAAATGGATAATTCTATTTCAAACAATTTAGTTTAGCATAAGTACAGAGTTCAATTGTCAAAAACATTTCTATTTCAAGCTATTCAGTTTAGTCAAACAGACCTATTTCAAACAATTCAGTTTAGTATAAGTATAACTTTTCTCCACCGACAATTCAATGTAAAAACAGTTCTATTTCAAGTAATTCATTTTCCCCTTAAGAACGGATTTTAGTTCTATTTGACCCATAGATAGGACTCTATCAGGTGCTACCACTCCAGGGCAGAGTAAACCAGGGAGCGATGGCAATAAAAGAGTTGTCTGCATTCCCTAAAGATCCAGTATTACTGGAACCTCACCATCAGATTCTTTAGTGTCATATCCAGAACACTCGTGGGGAGGTCTTACCCCTCATCAGAGATTCAGTCGGTGTATTCTACAGCCTCAGCCGACTGGGCAATCCAGTTTGCTGGCAACACCTTGATCTGAAACCAATTAAACCAAATTGCTGCCTGTAGTATTACAATAAGTTGCATCCTAAACAAGAGACCTGCCGTCTCGGAACTGGAGAGCATCTGGAAAAAAAACTACCTCATAACTTCCGATAACATCTAAAGATAAAATATTTTAAAACATCAAAATAGAGCCAAGAATTACATGAAAATAAAAATATGTAAAATATTTTAAACGGGTGAATCTTAAATGACATTTGACCAGGTGGATGGAGCAAAGGATAAATTTTATCAAATTCAGACGTGTTTGTGGTTTAAAAAAAAAAGGCAACAAGGAGGTGATAGTATCATGATATGGACAGAAATTGTCGACAAAACTATTATTGCACCCTTCAAAGTCGATGCTGGTGTTAAACTAAACAGTGCTAACTATTGCGATTTTCTGGATAAAAATTCATTTGTATTGTACGACTTCTTGTCTCACAGATTCACAGTAACGAATGTATTTATTCACGACAATGCTACTGTTTATCTATGAAAGTTCATCTATGAATTTTTTTAGCATAAAATATTTACAGGAAAGAAGATTATAAAATAGCCTCCATCAATTCCTGATCTGAATCCGATCGAAAATTAAGGGTTATTTCTGAAGGTCAAATTATATGAAGGCAGCAAACAATATAACAGTAAATCAGACCAATGGGAAGCAATTAAAAGTACTGTATCAGAAATTGAATCGGCTAAAGAAAAAAAAAAATTTAACAAATAGGCAATAGATAACCGGTTTTTATTGGGAAGAGTGACTATATTAAAATGTCAAGGGTTCAAACATTCATTATGTGTTTGTTATTTGTACTATTATAGGTGCTGATAAATTTGTGATGATTGTATTTACTTTTTATTGAAGTAAAATGGGATTATTTAGTTTCAACTAAAAAATTTCAGACGACAATTTTTGTGTTTTTTAGAACACATCAGATAACTTCAATAACTTCAATAAAACATATTGATACAACATGACACTTTTTTGAAATCTAAATTGTTTAAAATTTGTAAATTTTTCAAAACCAAATTTGAATTACTGAAGTTGATGTGATTAGTCTAGTGACTTCAAACAGGGTGTAGTCGGACACAAAGCCATGGGAAATGGCCATATTATGGGTTTCTCATTTGGGATTGATTTCACTATTGCTGTAATGTTTTGTGAGACTATCTTATACGTTTTTCAATCGTAAGGTACCTAATGTTTTTGTAAATATTCCTAAGTTTATTCTGACCAAAGACAATATGAGAGGTATCCTCAGAGAATCGAACTCTCTTCATTAGTCATAGCCATTAGGCTATCCACTCTCTTACAGCGACGCACCAACTGATTTTCTTATCAGAAAAATTTGCTAATAGTTTTCAAAAACGATTAATCTGATATAAACTGTCATTATTATAAAACAGAACAATTAACTTTTTTTCGGCAGAAATCTTCTTTCTTATACTTTCAGATATTACCCAGTATCAAGAAGAAAAACTGATTGAAACACTTAACATTCATTCAGATTAGCCGTCTCTGGCATTAAAGGCTTTAGGATGATAGGCGCAAAGTTTTTAACACATTCAACTTAAAAATCATTTGAAAAGCTGACGGCCTTGGGGGAGACGTAACCATCTTGTCAACGGCAATGAACATCATAAGCTGCGTCGGTGATAAAAAAAAATGACGATATGGCTACGTTTCAGATGATAGTCGAGGATGGAGACAGACAGACAGACAGACAGAGACAGAGAGAGAGAGGAAGGGAGGGAGAGGGAGAGGGAGAGGGAGGGAGAGACAGACAGATAGAGAGATAGAGAGAAAATTATGTTAAAAGGAATAAGGGTAAATAATTATAACAGTAATAAAGAAGATGAAAATAACGGCATAATAATAATGATGCTAGCAACATGATGCCGCTGTTAAGGACAATGCTGATTGCTCTAATTTTTGCATTGGGAAATGATTACTGTCAAAAGAACGATAAGTGATAATATAGCAGCGCGGATGTTGGAGATAAAATGTAATGATGAATTTTAACGATGGCGATGAATGATACTACGAGGGAAATATTATGGATGAATTAAAATGGATTAATGTTAAGAACAGAAAAGTTTATGTTTTTTTTTTCAGGCTTCTGATGCTTTGCACGATGGCAATTAAGACCAGAGCGATCAAAAAGTATCGAGACAGAATCTTTAATTCTTTTAATTTCAAAAATTAAAGTTAAAATGAAGACATGTCCACTGCTGAGCAATTTATATAATAAAGTGACGATATCTAGTCGTCTAGAGCACTATCTAAATGTTAGAGACTGCTGTCTTGTATAATTTAAAGTATAATTTAAAGAATATATATTGAAAAAGAAATAATTAAAACAATTTTCGATACATTTAACATTTTTTGGCAAAACACAGGATTAAACTAGTGCAATACTCGTCATATTCACCAATTTCCCTGACTCCATGCAATTTTTTCTTGCTTCCTAAACTGAAAACTCATCTAACCACTAAGATTTGTGGGCAAGAAGTATACTAAACAAAATATGACGGCGCATGTTCCAAGCATATCAAAAGAGGGTTTTTAGAGGTGCTTTGACTAATAGACTGGAATAAGGATTGAAAATCGCCTTAGAAATGTGAAATATTTCTCCGACACGTAGGAGAAACAGGGGTAGGATAGTGGCGGTTAGGAAAAGCAGAACAATTTAAGTAACTCTCACCCTCCTATAGTATTATAGATATGTAATAAATCTAAATTTAGGTAAAAATAAAAAAAAAGGGTATATTAGCGAAGCAGGTTTAAAACATGAAATATCAAAATCATGTTTCCCCTGAGCTTAGCCCTTTACTCGAAGATTCATCTGAGTACAATGTCATATATAAAAACAACTGCAATTCCTCAAAAGACAAATAAAAAAGTATTGTTAATGTATTTTAAAGTCATTGAACGAGGAAGAATTTATCATTATTCACTGTCTTAGGTTAATTTACAATATTAAGCCTCTACTCGGATTTCTTATGAGTTTCACTTAACCAAGAAACGGATCAAAAGAAACTTCGTTTGTTGAGATGAAAATCAGCATTTGATGACTTTGTAGTTGTTTGGTATGGGATGAATTAAATGAGTCAAGAGCTGTTATAGCTTGATTGTTATCCGTCTGTGTCTCATGCAAAGCTTCATTGTAATGATGCCAATAATAATAATAATAATAATAATAATGATGATTGTTGTTGTTGTTGTCATGAAGATGTTTATGATATTATCGATGATGATGAGAACTGCTGCGATATAGTAGGTGTTGATGAAAACAGATGATGCTATGACAAAAAAAAATTGCACATCAATGACTGAGATTATTATCGAGATGATGATGATGATGATTGCCGGTGATGGTTTTGAAGAAGAAGAAGAAGAAGAAGAAGAAGAAGAAGAAGAAGAAGAAGAAGAAGAAGAAGAAGAAGAAGAAGGTAACCAATAGCCCAAACCCGGATGGAAAGAACGAATCTTTCTTGATTTGAATCGAAAAGGGAAAATTGCTGCAACTCAATGACAAAGGTAGATGGGGGTTGCAACGACGAAACCTGAATGATAACAAGTAAATCCCTTTTTATCTCTCGAGTTCTGTGTGAAGAAGAAGAAGAAGAAGAAGAAGGAGGAGGAGGAGGAGGAGGAGGAGGAGGAGGAGGAATAAGAGAATAATTCTAACGGCCAAACTGCGGGAAGAAACGAGAGAATCTGTCTATCTCAACTCAGAATCAATCTGCTGACGACGTGTTTGTAACTTATCGGACACTTGATTAGTTTGAAGTAATTAGCGGTTTCCCATCTAATTCTCATTAAATCGGGCTCAGTAGATGAACTGGCTTTGATGAGGGAGTGGATGAATGGATGAATGGGTAGGGCATGGATAACAAAGACCGATTCTTGTGTCTTATTGATTTTTCTTTTTCTTTTTCTCTTCCGTCTTTAATTTGTAACTACTATTGCCTTTTTGCCCGTTTGCTATCATTGTATGATGACGACTCTCAGCATTTACCGTGTCGTTGACAGTAATACTAACACCGCTACAAAGTGCATTGCTGCAAAAAAAGTCAGTAATAAGAATTGCAAAGCAGATAGTGTAGGTGCTTTAAGGTCAGAAAATGGTTTAAAAGCTGGTCTCGATGATAATTTCTATCAACAAGTAATTTATATTCTCACTGTGTACCAGACACACGTACTGCATCTCTGGAAAGGAATAAGACATCCCCCAAAGATCTTCCTGGATATGACATTAAGCAATCTGATGTTGAGGCTTCAGTGATGCTGGAACTTTAAGGGAATTTGGTGTACCTCTTCAATGCAATCGCTCCCTGGTCCACTCCGGTCCGGAGAGGTAGCGAGTGATTGGGCCATATCTATGAGTCAAGTAGAAATAAACTCTGTAATTGCGCTAAACTGAATTGTTTGAAATTAACTATTACATTTAACGGTTTGTTTAAACTACGTACTTATGCTAAACTCAATTGTTTGAAATAGAAATTTGAAGTAGAAATAGAAATTGTTTTGACCATTTGAGTGTGTTAATCAAAAATTTAGATTTACACTAAACTGGATTGTTTGAAATAGAACTGTTTTGACATTTAACTATGTGGAAACAAAAACTTATACTTCGACTAAACTGAATTTTTTAAAACTTTTATCAAAATGTCTTAATTCAGCGTTAAATGATCCGAAAAAAGTTCATCATCATCATCATCATCCCGTCACGCCATCAGCACGGATATCCTTGACCTTTTCTCTCCACCCCTCTCTATGGTCCATTGCTTCCAGCAGGTCTTCAGGACTACATCCCGTATCGGCACAGAGCTGTCGTACAGGGTAGAACGATAAAATTGTCGTCGCAACACTACAGCTTTATTTTAAAACTTTTAATGAAAAACTCAATTTAGGTAACTTGACTATGTAGTAGAGCTGACATTTATTCAATGTAGCCGCCTTCAGCCTCAATCACAGCCTCGATACGAATCCAGAACTGAGAGCATGCCTTTTCCACAAACGCCGGCGGGAGCTCGGTGAATACTCGGCGGATGGAGGCGATCAAGCTTGCTTTGGTGTTGTGGGAGGTCATGTTGGTGATGTTCTCGACGTATGACTAAACAAAGTAGTCCGGCGGGTTCAGGTCGGGGGACGAGGAAGGCCAGTGATAGAAAGGTACAAAGTCGTAGCACTTCTTCTGAAGCCAAGCCTGGGTCTCTTTGGACTTGTGGGCCGGCGCCACACCCAGGGTCTGCCACCAGCCACCTGATTGCACCAGGGGATCACCACACTCTTCAGCACATCCAGGTACACTTTGGTATTGACTTTCAATCCGACTTCGAAGATGTGAGGTGGCATGATGTGGCCCTCACTTGAAACCACACCAAAGACCATAACCGTAGCCGGAAACTTTGTTTTCAACACCCTGGGCACGTCCCTGTTATTCGTGGCAATCCAGATTTGCATTGGTCCTGTTGTCATAAGTTGGATCGGTAGAGACCATGAGTTGTACAGCGGCGCATTTCCGATCTCGCTCGTTGAACATTGTGTCACTTTCAGACATGATAGAAGGCTCCTATCGCTCTTGGGATTTGTACACAACTGGCCAACTAGTAGATGGTCTGCAACAAAACAAGAAAACCGGTTTTCATTAAACGGAAATGGAATCATGTCATCTTTTCTATGGCGACAATTTTATCGTTCCACCCTGTATATAGGTTCTAGCTAGTCCTCCTGCCTTTGCTTGTCCATGTGAAGGGGTCCCCTGGAGTACATCAATTATGAACTCGTCCCTACTTCTCCAGCAGTGTCCACCATGTCTGGTTCGTCTAACTTTGATAGTTTTTGTGATGGGAAGTAGGGAGCCGTACAGCTGCTGCTTTGTTGGGTGCTGCCTCTAGGACTTATTCAATATTGCTCCCAACATTCTTGTGTAATTGCCGTCAAGCTTTTTCTCCATTCGTTTTGTTAGTGTCCATGTAGTGCATCCATACAGCAATATCGACATGACTGCTGCTTGGAAGAAACTGCTTTTTTTTTATCGGTTTGGTCTGACTTCCATATGACCGATAGCCTATCGGAAGCTGTCCATGCCTTTGCTAGTCACGTGTTGATGTCTGTATCGGTTGATGAGACACTGCTTCCTTGGTAGGCAAACTTGTCTACTAGTTTCAAAGAGCTACCCTTTAATGTGGAGATGTTGCTTATTTGAAAGAAAAAAAATTGATACGTCGTGGATATTTGCGGTCTCAAAGTAGGTGAGTTCGAAATCCAGTCACACCATTGCGTTCATTTTCGAACTAATATCCCTGGGAAAACTGTAAAGCCCCTTATCATACCAGCTGTGGGTTAAAGAGTACCACTACTGTTCAACAAAAGCTGTGGTATTAAATAACACATGAAGTTTGATATGCAATTAAACAAAGCAACTAAACCAAATATAACTGTAAATTATTCGTATAAAGAATAGTTTCTTGAAGCTATATTTGTTTACTTAGGATTATTATTCGTTGCTTGAAGATTGGTTGGGTTTTATGGCATATCAACCCTGCCAAATACTTTATTTATAAATATATAGAGATTTTGTAAACCAATAGTTTGTTGGTAATATTTTTGATAAGCCAGCTCTTGTTTGTACACAGTTTAATGGTTTTGAGCATTGTTATCGAACACGAATAGTTTTCTTTGCAGACATTTTAAGTATTGCTATCAAACACTAACAATTCAATTTAACATCTGTCATTCATTTGTACACAATCAAATGGTTAAACAGTTTTATTCTGGGTCAGAGTGGACCTGGGAGTAAAGGGGTGATCCAAATTCTCCAAAGCTTCAAATAGTTTTGTGTCATATCAATGACATACGTTGGGAAGGTGTAAGGCCCTCGGCAAAAATGCAGTCGGCGTATTCAACCGCAACAGCCGACTTGCCCAGGTTACTTGGAACCACATAACTGCGTGCAAACAAATGACTTGTATTAAATCGAAATAATTGTTTGAAACCACATGATTATTTGTATTAGATAGGAATACTTGAATCCATGCAACTGTGTGAAAATTATGTGAATTAGATAAAAATAATAAAAAGTAAATTTGGTGACCGTAGTCGAGAGTGAACCCCAAGTCTCCTTTTTCGATAACTACTACAACGAGGTGGAGGGGAGGGTGCTACTCCTTTCCCTAGATTGCTCCACTTTACCTTGATCCGTACCTTATCATGCTGAGTGTTAAGCAGGTAGGCATCAAATACCATTTTTTGAGTCTTTGGTATGACTCGACCTGCGATCGAACGCAGGTCTCCCGGGCCATGGGTGTACACGCTAACCATTTTGCCAATGTCCGGTTATAGATAAGAATAATAGACATCATATAATTGTGTTCAAAATACTCTTAAGAAACAACTACACAAACAGTTAAAATATAATGAACGCAGTCGCCTAAACTCTTGGCATAAAAAAAACCTAAACGAGTTTATATGCCGTTAAAATCAACCAATCAACCAGTCTTACCTTTATAAAAGAATACATATTTTATCATCCATAAATTTTAAACAATTATATCTTCAAGAGATTTTTCTTAATACAAATAATATAGTTTCAATTATACCTATTAAACACCAATAATTTGAAAGTAATTATATGGATTCGAGTAACTAATAATATTGCAGCTTCCAAAGATTTTCTTAATTCAAATAATTTACAGGCTTAAATAGGTTAAAGTATTCCTATCCGGTATTGATAATTTTCAAACAGATCTACATAAACCATTGATTGAACTCTATTAGACTACAATTCTGGGTCAGAGTGGACCTGGAAGTAATGGTATCGCTGGGGTGAATCTACGCTTACTTCACTCCAGAACCGAAGTTTCACCACTAGATGCAGTTAGGTGTCTTATCCAGGCTACCTGGTATTAACAATTTTCAAACAGATCTACTTAAACCACAGATTGGACTCTATTAGAAACTACAATTCCGGGTTTGTGTGAACCTGGGAGTAATGGTATCAGTGGGGTGACTTCACATTTCAGAATTGGAGCTTCACCATTCGATATTAAAAAATCCTGATAATGAAAATAAAAATCTATGTAATGATACTATTAATAATATGAGCTCTAAATCGACTTTATACGAGTTTATACTTTATATATGTTTATGAATAAGCTTTAAAGAAAAAAGCAGTGGAAAACAAAATTATTCAAGAAAATAGAATGTTCCAAAATGAATGAAGAAATATATACATATATTAATTTATGTCTGGGAGTTTGAGAAATAGTTACAGTATAGTTTTTTTTCCTATGATAATTCGTCTTATAAATCATTTCTTGTTCTGTGGATTGGATAGCTTACCTATTATCACTGATAATGGCCTACGAGATAACATGCATCTTGTCACTCTACAAAACTCATTCTTTAGGCGAGAAGCTCTTTTACTAATCTCCTGAAGTGGAGAAATGGTTCATCAGTCGAAAACCGTGGAAGTTGTCTTACGATGAGCCTGTAGAATAGAGACACAAATTTGTCTAATTTGCGATCCTAATAACGATGTACTAATTATGTAGATAATATATTGGAGTCATAGTTATCACATGTGTAAATGGCAAAACAAACACACATTTGTTGCCCTCTAATATATGATAATAATAATAATAATAATAATAATAATGTGATCCACTGGGATATGTGCAAGAAATTTAAATTTGACCATTCGAACAACAAACTAGCACATGTCTTAGAAAATAACACACATAAACTCCAATGGGACTTTGACATACAAACGGAAAACATAATCTCGGCCAGAAGACCAGACCTTATAATAATCATCAACAACAACAACAACAACAACAAAAAAAAGAAAAAGAAAAGAAAGAGAATTGGCAAAATTGTCCACTTTGCTGTCCCGGCTGACCGCAGAATAAAACTGAAAGAATGTGAAAAGAAGGATAAGTACCTCGACCTTGCTAGAGAATTGAAAAAACTATGGAACATGAAAGTGACGATTGTACCAATTGTGATTGGTGATTTTAGCACTGTAACTAAAGGATTATTAAAGGGCCTGGAGGATTTGGAAGTTGGCTGACGAGTGGAGACCATCCAAACAACAGCATTATTAAAGACGGCTAGAATATTGAGAATAGTCCTTGAGACTTGAGGAGACTTGCTGTCACTCAATCTCTAGTTAAAGACCATCAACTAACGCTGATGTGAAAAATTCTAAAAGAGTATATAATAATGATATTGATAATAATAATAATAATATCGTAAATTCATTGATAGTCTTTAGATGGGTACATGAAATAAGATTTAGAGTAAAGGCATATTTAAAACAAAACAAAAAAGTATTTTTACACTCTTACATGAAATAATTCGTTTGATGAATTAGCGCAGTGATAGATAGTCTTTAGAGAATAACATTAAAAAGACTGGCAAGTAATGTTCGGCAAGAAAAAAAAATTAAAATAAAATGAATAAATAAATAAATGATATGCTTTTGATACACCCTAATATATAAACGTAATATTAATAATATAGAGAAGTCATAGATATTCTTGAGTGAACATAAAATAAGCTTTTGAATAAAAGTCTGTAATAGCTAAAAATGCCTTTGATAGTTCCTATTGTATTTTTTATTTTTTATTTAAATATATTTATATTTGACGAAGCTACCTACAGTATAAGACACAAGTAGAGTAGATATAAAACAATGAGGATCCATTATAAATATCTAAACGGTTGCATAAAATTATTTTCAATATTTTTCACAGAGAAAATGACCTTGTGCTAGACTAAGTTAGAACCAGTAAATATCGATCTGGCGCTAAAACAAGATGTAATTGAAATTTCTTTGACAGATATTTGATTTATTTAATTGAAACAAAATCAGAAAAACAAACTGATCGATATAGAATCATAGATAAATCAATTGAGTTGCAAACAGGGAAATCAATGGTAAAACAGATTGATGAAAAGATACAAATTGATCAGGTTGATGGATAAATCAATTGAAAGCAAAGAGTAAATATACAGATCAAAGGAAGATAGATGCACGGATCGATAACATAGTTAATCAATAGTGATAGATTTTTAAGTAAACAAAAACTTCAACTAAAAATGTAGATTCAATCTTAGAGGGAATCCTTGTTTCTGATTATCACTTTTGGTTTATGTTGTGTTCTGGTTAGTGAACATAAGTAGTAGTAATTATAATAAAAAAACACGATATGTGAGGAAAATAGTTATATTTACAGGAAAAAGTTTTTACGAGAGAGAGATTGTTAGTAATAAGAACATAGGATTAGTGATAGTGTAAGGATATACTTCAACAATATGAACGGCTCTTCTGGTCTGACTCGTAGGCTTGTTCCCAGACTGATCTCCGCTACTGCCATATATGGCAGATGGAACAGCTCATTATGCTGAAAAGGTATGTGATTACTAACAGTTTAAACACATCAGAAATATTTTTAAAATTTTTAGGTTTTAAAACTACCTTGCTAAAATAACATTGAGCACATTTTTGTACAACTTTTCTTGCCTGCATTATATATATACATATATACGCGTATGAATGCTTTAAAACTTTAATCTGTGTTTGGAGGAAAAACTGAAAATACTGCCGTATCTTTCCCCAGAAAATTATTCTGAAGTCGTCGCAAAATGTAACCATTAGGACAAATATTCTTATGTGATCTACGGATACTTAACGAGGCTTTTTGAAGTTCTTATTTCTATTTGATTTTTATCAATCTTTAACACTATTTATAAATTCTGGTATAT
The DNA here is from genome assembly GCA_963585895.1 of Sepioteuthis lessoniana. Classification (NCBI taxonomy): domain Eukaryota; kingdom Metazoa; phylum Mollusca; class Cephalopoda; order Myopsida; family Loliginidae; genus Sepioteuthis; species Sepioteuthis lessoniana. Next base: position 77,633,754 of record OY757906.1, on the reverse strand, counting down.
TGTACAGAAAACCTAGTCACGCATAAAGAGTTTATCATGATCAGGCCTGGCATCCTACGTGAAACTCAAGGTCGTTTTTTAGTGAAGTATTCAAAAACAGTTTTTAGCCTCTCTGTCCTTAAACTGAAAGCTTTTATTCTTCATGATAAAATGATTAATATCATAGAATTCATTCTTTTATTTTTACCCCTCATATATATATATATATATCATATACATGTATATATATTTACTTACATGCACATGTGCGTGTACGTGCGTGCGTGCGTAAACACCAGCTATGGGTAAAATGGTAGGGGCGATGTGTCTCGGAGAAGGAAACAATGAGTTCAAAACCTGGGGAGAGTTGTGCAGGAAAACTGCAGCAAGAGTGGTGGGTTCTATTCAAACCTTTACTACTATAAACAAAAACATACAGAGGTTATTTGTTCATCTTAATTGAACAGTTAGACCCTCATACGTTGAGATCGACAGGAGAGTCTTACGTACATATATAGTCATACACAGACAGACTGTTTCGTTCTGTCAGAACTCTTTAGTGTGGCTAGACACGCAGGACGCTCGAAGCCGGGATCGAAACCTGTCCAACTTTACGTTAGACTGTGTTTCAGACCACTCGTCCACTAAGCAGACCACGTTGGCTAAAGGAATTTTAAGGTATTATTATTTTTTAGAAACAGCAGCAGCAGCCTTTGTTTTTACATTTTTTTAATACCCTATCGGCTACCAGAGTGCTCAATTCTTTCGAAGGGCTTTGCTAGCGGCAGCCGGCAATTCCTTCGCCAGAGAGCTCAACCCCCATGGGGGAGCATATATTGTCATCCACAGACAGACTGTTTCGTTACCAAAAAAAATTTTAACAAAAAAAAAATCTTTTTCAAAAGCCAAGATTCCAGTATATTAATGTTTCTAGTGGAAAATTATAAATCAAAACGGATATTATTCGGTATTATTTATCACAAAACCCTACTCATTGAAATTCTCGAAGCGAAAATACTAACGTTAAAATAAATGACATACATAACTATTTTTACGGAGAGGGCTATATACTTATAGCTTTGGTTGATTTATTGATTTTAACGGCATGTTAACCCATCAAGGATTTTTTTATGATGTTAGGGAATTGTTTTCATTGGACATTTTTCTCAAATTATTCCTTACGATTTTATTGAGCATAATAATATATCAATTATTTCTGTGTAATGCAAATTATTTGTACACAGTCGTATGATTTCAATAGATTATTATTTGTTTGTAGGATGAGGTAAATGCAGATTCTTCAAGAAAGGAACAGTGCTTTTCTGGTGAAAAGAAATGGTTTTTCAACGCACATAATATTCATACATACCTCCGTCATCCGCGGTTTCAATTACATGCGGTAAATCCCTGCAAAATATCCTTTTTATACGGATGGTTTTCTTATTTTATCTTTACAAATAAGAAATGCACAAAACAGAATTTCTTATAGGAAATGGGATGCATGAAATTGTAAATCCAAAAGAGCTACGTAATCTCGGTCAGAATACCGAATCAAGATTTTCGTTTTTTTGTTTTTGTTTAATGGAATATCAACCTTTGTAGGTTATTTAATGCCAAAGGCATCCTTTCAGAAGAACAGTATTAGTACTATTTAACCCATAGCTGCGAGGGATAAGTGGGTTCATACCTTTCCCAAGGATATTTGTCTTAACGTGAACGATTAATGCGACTGGAATTCGAACTCCCAGGCCATCGAATTAACCATTACACCACGAGGACATCTCCGAATCTAGGAATTAATAACCAGAATAAAAGAATAAAATAACTTGTCATCTACTCGGTTTTCCTTTCCTGCAGACAACAGAGTGAAACTAAAAGAAAACAAAAAAACAGGAAAAGTGCCGTGACAGAGAACTAAAGACGTTTTGTATCATAAAGGTGATACCAATCGTAGCTGGAACACTTGGAATAGTCCCAATGAAGCTAAAATAGAGACTGGATGAACTAGAGAAGTCTTTCTATCTTCCATGGGGGAGTATTTTTATGGTTAATTACAGAAGAATATCTTATTTTAAGAGGTGGGTTCGGGAACAATCAAATCTATATTAATATATTTTTAGAAATTTTTCTTTCAAACTGACACCACTTGTGCAGGCAGAGTCACGTTAATATACAAATTGCTCGGGTGTGTACTTTTCATTTAAATTCTTTTCAGCGTATTATATATATATATATATATATATATATATATATATATATATATATATATATATATATATATTCTCTTCTAGAAAACAAGAATTGGTCACATTAAGATAATAAATTTATTTTCATCCTGTTAAAAGCATTGATATAAATCAATGCTCTAAAAAATTAAGAGGACGTCTTCAAATCAAACAGGCTTGGAAATAAATTTATTATCTTAACGTGACCGATTGTGGTTGTTTTTTAAGAGAAAATTATTTGCTCTGTAGATTTTATTTACATTGAGCTCTCAACCGGGATTACTTAAATTTATCATTATATTTTTGAATATTTTATTGGTCCTGCTTTGAATTGTTCCCAACTCCGGATTTACTGGATTGAATAATATATATATATATATATATATATATATATATATATATATATATATATATATATACGTTGATGAATGAACTTGGATTCAGTTTTGCCAAAATCTACAATACTCAAAGATTTTTACAGACGTGATGCAATGGATCGTGCTTTAGTCTTTGACAGGAATCCCTTCAAGGAAGGAATAACGTAAAAGTGACGAGTGTCCAAACATTTCATGAACTTTTTACAGAAATAATCGATTAACTGGTTTTAATGGCATGTCAACCCATCTGGTGTTATTTCATGCCGAGATGATGGATTTAGTTTCTTTATTTACTGGCATATCAACCTTCGTGGTTTATTTAATGCCAAATCCATCCTTGTTGAAGAGCAGTAGTGGAACTCTTCAACCATTTATTTAAGGGGGTTCATATCTTTCTCAAGGGTTTCAGTACAAAAGTGAACGTAATAGCACGGCTGGAATTCGAATGCACGTACCACAATGTCGCAGTCCAGCAGGTTAGCAACAACGTCACGGGGAATCACTCAAGAGGATAGAGAATTATTTCTTTTTTTGTTTGCACATGGTCTTTTTTATATACGAATAATTTTAAAATAGATCAATTTGACTTATAAATCAGTTCTTGATAGTTATTAGCACTCCTGGTTAAAGTGGAACAAAGGTCAATGGCAATAAAAAGGCACTCTCAAGTTACCTGATATCCGGAAAGTCAATACTGCTGTATGGATGCACCACTTGGACGCTAACAAAACGGCTGAAGAAGAAACTAGACGGCAATTACACAAGAATGTTGCGAGCAATATTGAATAAATCCTGGAGGCAACACCCCACAAAGTACCAACGACTCGCCCACCTGCCTCCCATCACGAAAACTATCCAAATTAGACGAACCAGACATGCAGGACACTGCTGGAGAAGCAGAGACGAGCTCATAAGTGATGTACTCCGATGGAGCCCCACATATGGCCGAGCAAAAGCAGGATGACCAGCTAGAACATACATATAGCAGCTATGTGAAGATACGGGATGTACCGCTGAAGACCTACTAGAGGAGATGAACGATAGGGAAAAGTGGCGAGAGAGGGTCAGGGAAATCTGTGCTAGCGGCACGACAGGATGATGATGATGATGATGATGATGGTTTAGAGCTCTTCTTAGGACACCTTTTTTAGAAGCGTTTTGTACCACTGTTGAGGATACAGTCAGTGTATATTAAGCCGTTTATAGTTTTATAGTTTTGGCTTCAGGTTTGAAGCTGCAGAAGTTAATAATAAATAATACTTAATAAAATCCGAAATAATAAAATCCAGGTATCTTTGGCTTAGAAGAAAACATTTGGAAGACGGTAAAATTCCTACTTATTTACTCTCTCTTTTGAACATAACTGATGTTGCCTAAATTCAGGGCGAGAGCCTATATCGAATTTTAAGACCATTATGAATTACTTTCTTTTGCGTATACAATAATAATAATTAGATTCTCTTGCCAATTGGGCTGTCATTTATGTCTTTTTCAATTACTTTTCTTGCTTTATGTCTTATAAACTCTCACTATTTGTTTTCACCTTTGACATACATCAATTGCGGATTATGTGGTCTCCTGTCTATATATCTATAAACAGACATCAGTGGAAAGTAAATTAATGTACAGATGATAATTGAAATGAAAACCTTGTAAAAAGATCTCTGAAAACACTTCGAGAATAACGCCTGCTAGGTAATGCGTTGGCAAGTTTTGCCTGCTTAATAGAACTTAGATTACTTTACAGTTCCTTATGGGAGAGCCGTACAAAAATAAATAAAAAAAAGAACTCACAGTCGCACAGCGGATTAGACATGCATTGCCAGTGATATGTTATTACACTATGTAGGCTTTGAGAAATAGCTGGATGCATATGTTATATACATCGGCAAGATTTTGCAGGCGTTCCTTTTTTTTTTTTTTTTTTTTTTTGATAGGAGAGCAGCTTGATAAAAGACTTGTTTTATATTAAAAAACATTACGATAGATCAGCCTGTAACTTGAACGGAAATAGGTTGCAAATATAGGGAACTGTGAGAAATAATCGACATTTGGTTTAGACGAATATAATTTTAAAATATTATCTGTGCGATTATTATAATTATTTATATTATTTATTCCTTAAGAGTTTTTCATATCACCGTTAGCTGATAGTCTTTCAGAGAAGTTTGAGTGATAGCAAGCCTCCTCAAGTCTCCAGGACTCTTCTCAGTATTTCGGCTGATCTCAGTAATGGTTTGGATGGTCTCCAGTCGTTCTTATTTCCAAGTCCTTCAGTCCATTTAATAATCCTTTAGTGACTGTACCAAGAGAACCAAATACAAATGGTATAAACGTTGCTTTCATGTTCCATAGTTTTTTTCAATTCCCAAGCAAGGTCGATATACTTATCTTTCTTTTCACTTTCTTTCAATGTTACTTTGTGGTCAGCTGGGACAACAATGTCCACAATTCTATATTTTTTTGTTGTTGATTATTATAAGGCACGGTCGTCTGGCTTATATTAGGGGATCCGTTTGTATGTCAAAATCCCAGAAGAGTTTGTGTGTCTCATTCGCGAGGACATATGCTGGGTTGTGCATATACCATTTGTTCGTATGGTCAAATTTAAATTTCTTGCACATTTCCCTGTGGTCACCTAGTCCACCTAGTTGTGTCTTGTCTTATTCTCTTTCTGTGCTAATTTTAATGACGAACGAACACACTTCTTTAGAAAAATATACCTCTCACACTTTATTCGAAAGGGTTGCAAAAGGGTTGTGTGTCAGAGGTGAGTTGGAGACTGAACAGACTGCAACATATTGACCCCCAAGTTCCTCTTTCTTACGCAGCACTTCTTTCTCATTCTGCCGGGCTGCTCAACCGGGGGTCCTGAGAACCCAAGCCCTCTGCTGGGAGCTGGTTCTCACTGCCTTGAACTGCAACTCGAACTTCAACTACAACTGGCTCCAAATAACTCTTAATCTCTGTGGCACCGGGTTATATTATTGTTTGACAGTAGTTGTGGGCGCCCTGGGTGTGATTAAGGAAGGGATATATATAAGTATACCTGCCTTGCGCAGCTCATATGAAAAAAAAAACTACGCTTTGTGGAACGTACTATAATTGAGACTGAAAAATCTCAACGAATAGCGGCAGAAAAGGCATCGATATATCGAATACATTTACTCAGTACCTTTCCTTAATCTAGGTTATACTTAAAGACCTAGTGAAGGCTTGTAAGAAACAGAAAATAAAACTGAAAATTAAACCACAATAATGACGACCAGATCATATAATAATCAACAACAAAAAAACAAAGAGAACTTGCAGAATTGTGAACTTTGCTGTCCCGGCGGACCACAGAGTGAAATTAAAAGAATCAGAAAAGAGAGATAAGTACCTCGACCTTGCAAGGGAATTGAAAAGCTGTGGAATATGTAAGTGACGATAATACGATTCGTAATTGGTGCTCTTGGTGCAGTTACCAAAGGATTAGTATGAGGACTGATGGACTTGGAAATAACAACGAGTGGAGACCATCCAAACTTCTGCATTATTGAGATCGGCCAGAATACTGAGAAAAGTTCTGGAGACTTGAGGAGACTTGTTGTCATGCAAACTCTAGTGAGAAACCATCAGCGTTAGCTGATGTGAAAAAACTTTCAAAAGAGAACAAATAGTAAAGCCGCAAAATGAGTAAAAGACTATAAATAAGGATGCATTTAGCATTAAATGATCCAAGAAGGTTGAAACGATTGGTATCATTGTCCCCTTCGTGTTCAACAACTTCTTTCAATTCTTTGGCAAGTTCCCGGTATTTATCCATTTTTTTCTTATCTTTCACTCTCTGGTTCGCTGGAACAGCAAAGTCTATTTGATGATAAGTTTTTTTCTCCTTGTTAATCAATTCTAAGTCTAGTCTTCAGGCCGGAATTGGATGATCGTTTCATTCACAAAATCCTACAGAATCTTTTTTGTCTTGTTTTCAAGGATAGATTCTGGTTTGTGCATATATCATTTATAAAAACAAAATTATAAAACCATCAGTATAAAAATTATGTATTTCAAGGTTTTACTGCAAATAATCAAACTGCATTTAGTTTGAATTGGTTTGGTGGAGGCATATCAATCAATGGGTTATTTAATGCTAAAGCCATCCTTGTAGAAGAGCAGCAGTGACACTATTTAACCCATACCTAAGGTGATAAGGAGGTTCATGCCTTTCCACAAATGAACGTAATAGCACGCGTGGCTTTCGAACTCGCTTTCTTCGAGCCTGCAGTCAAGCACTTTTGAATAAATTGGGTATGATGGGATGGAGGGTCTGCATAAATATCAAGTAATTTGGACAACCACCTTTTTTTATCAGGCAAGTGCTCTTCCTTCAGTGATGAATTTATGCATTAACTTTATACTTTTCTCGATAGCTTTTCACTAAAAATAGGTTAAGCCTGAAATCTTCTCACATGAACATAACAATAAAAGTAAAAAATTCAACATTTTTTATAGGGAAGACAAATGTATTTTGTCTAATGCAATGATAAGAAATGAAGACAGAGACGATATACAAAAGAAATAAGCTTTCCAAATAAATCCTTTTCTATTAATCATGTCAGTTATTCATTTACACCAACAAAATAAATGAACAAAGATTTCAATTCATTCGTAATAAATTCTATGTTAAAATAGAGTTTTCATTTCAACAATTTTGAATATCCTTGCTTAGGGATCAGTCGTCAACTTGATACTTGGTGATTGAATTATAACAGAAATCCTTTAGGTTTTAACACAGTATTTCGGCTGGTGCATTTTTCAGCCCTGATCAAAAGTAAAAATCTAAGAGGAAAAAAAGAAGAGATAATCCCTTCTTTTTACAGGAAAAATACGGTATTTAACTACATTGCATTATAGATTAGTAGATAGTTCAAAAGACAGCTCATATGCCTACGTACGAGCAAATCCAAAAACTGTTCAAATTTCCAGGTGAAGTACGACAAGGTCCGGGTAGATAAACCCGGAAATTATGGCTCAATAACTATTTAAAAATGCTAAGTTAGTGTCAAACCATTTAGCGGGGGCCTTTTTAGTTTTCATTTTTTTTTTCAAGTAGATTTTCATAGTGTATATACTTATGCCTGCCTCCAGGTCAAATTTCAAGATTAGAACAGCGGGATTAAATTCGGTGCTTTCCTTCTCCTAGATTGGTTGCATAACCATAGCTAAAAAAAAACAGTCTTCCTATTATCCCATAGCTGAAGAAGAACAGATGGATTCCTGCCTTCTGCAAGGGCAGTGGCACAAATTGAACGCCAACTTCCTCGTAGAGTATTTGAACTCAGGTCACCGATTCCATCTCCTACAAAGATAACCGTTACGCTATGCTTGCTTTATCCAGTATATAGTCTTTCCTTTAAGGTTCTGATTATTAATACGGGGGAAGTGGTGTTTGGGTAAAAGTTATCCTTGAGAGAAATGGACATGGTGACTCAAGTTCGAGTCCCGGATGAGGTAATTTGCATTTCATAGTGGGTTATACCCTCAGAAAAAGTATATATATCCTTCCTCCAGCTATGAGTAAATAGCAGGACAGACTTAGCTGTTTAAGCCTGGTATGGCTACAAGTCTAAGACTACGAAAAGTCTCTTTTGTAACTTGTTGAACTCTGCTTTAAACATTGACCTTGAATAACATCCTATTCGTCTGAAGGGGTTGGGTAAATACATATAAAACATTGACTGCTACATAGGGGTCATTTAATCAAAAACTAATTTTTTCTAATTGGGTCCTCCATTGTCTTCATTAATATCTCTTTATTTTCAGTTATGAACTTATTCACACTGATTCCAAGTCAGCTAAAAAAATGTATTTTAAAGAAAATTTTCAGTTTAGAGCCAAAGTCCTGATTCTGAAGAAAAACTGCTCGTTTCCGAGACCGAAATTTATACGTACATTTTCACAGGTTTCACATAATTTTCTCAAAAGGAAAAACATTATATCAATAAATCCATTACATTTGGTACATTTATGACTAATTTAGTGACGCTTAAGATGTTAATAGACTTAAACATTTTTGTTTTTTAACCGGATTGTTAGTATTACCTAAGGAGTAATGTTATGCAATTATTTTATATCAGTTTAAGGAAATACACTATGCAACAAAATTTTAACCTTTTCTAGCTCCTAGACAGAAAGTGTAACGTCCTAATTTCTCATGCATAACGTAAACTGAAGAGATTTTTTCCCCGTCAAACTTTGCTTTTGTGCTCAAAGTAATGAAATGTTAAAAACATGAGGGGAGATTACATTTGGATCTAATTTAACACAAAGGTTTTACATCATAATTGTAAGTAAAAATAAACAAAGTCTAAACATATTTGTTTCTTTTTGTTAATATTTGGTACATCTCTTATAAAAGTCTAACATTGTCGGACACAACTTCTTTTTCAGAGTGAATTAGATAGATCGACCCACTAGGTGTGTGTGTGTTTGTGTGTGTGTGCGCGCGCACGTGTATGTACGTATGTGCATGAGTATTATTTATTTGATCTATTAACATTTCATCTGTACTCGCCAAGTCAAAGTAAAGGTCAATCATTGGCTAACCTAAGCATAAATTTCGGTAAATTTTTATTCATCTATTGTTTTATTCAGACCGTATGTAAATTATAATTTTCTCCTTTTTTCATAGAAAATAGTTTAACTTATAAATGTCATTATCCAGGGCACAGAAGCAATTTTTAAAGAGAATAATGACCATTTTCTATACTTTTATACCATAGGCAATTAAAAAAGTACCGCATGGTATCCAGGGACAAAATATGTGTTACATATTGTTATCTATAAACTTAATTACTAATCTTTAATAGACTATGTATAATTCAATAAGTCTTTTTTTTTTCAGTTTCGAAATTCAAATTCTGTACGATTAGTTCCATTCTTCAGCAAAATGGCTTCAAAGTGATTATTGTTAGAGAACCCCTCCCAACGAGACTCCTCGTTTCTCCATGAGAAACAACATTTTTTGCGTTAAAATCTTCCTTTGGTTCCAATTAATATACATGCCAATTTTTGTAGCAGCATCAAAAAGTTTGGCTGTCTACAGGCATTAGACGAACAAACTCTTTCTAGTTATTGATATAGACACCACCAATATATCTAGGCTGATCTTAAATATAGGAGTGGTACTTATGGCTGTAATCATTTTTGTAAGACATATTTCTTCACTTTATCATCTGGTATCTACCACAAAAAGATGCTGGTCATTTTCGAACATTAAATTAAACAAAACAAGAAAAAGGAAGTAGACAGTATTGTTTTGGCGGCAACAGAACGAGAAGGCTGGTTGCTCGAGATAAATGTCCAACGTTGTCGGACACAACTTCTTTTTCAGAGAGAAATAAATAGATCGACTTGCTAATCTCGTTATCTCTCGTGACACAATCCCGTTTATTACAGACGGTATCAATTAGCTGCGCGTAAAAATGGCTCGCTCAGAAAAACTTTCAAATCGCCACACCCACGGCTTGTTTTCTACAATGAATAAGATGTTAAACCTTCTGTATTTCTATGGGAGCACTCATTTGTTAAAGCCCATATATATAGACATGAGAGAGGATTACACGTGTTGATGCTTTTGTGTCTACTTGGACCGAAGCAGTTTCACAGTTACATAGAATAGTTGCATACATGCTGGCACAGACAGTAGTTGCACATGCAATTTCCTATCTGCAGTAGTTATACACGCTTCAACAAGGATGTGAATTTTAGTCTCTATAAGTTTTCTTAAGATATTTAAAGGTATATATTTATAACAAAACTCTTCCTGAGTGTGTGTGTGTGGCGACATTATTAAAACACCTCTCGTTTATGTTCAAAATTTGTACGTAGATCTATATAGGCACCTTGGGTGATATAAGTAAAGTTGGCGACCTTAGTCGAGGGTGACTCGAAGGCTCCTTTTCGGTAGCTACTACACCAAGGTGTAGGAGAAGGTGCTACTCCTTTCCATGGATTGCTCCATTTTACCCTTGATCCCTACCTTATATTGCTGAGTGTTAAGCAAGGAGGCTTTGGTATGACGACCTGGGATTGAACCTTGGTCTTCCGGGCCATTGGTGAACACTCTAACCATCATGCCAATACTTGGGTGGTGTAATGGCCAGCAAACTAGGCAGCAAACCTGTGAGTTTGAGTCTCAGTGAGTGCCCCATTCGTAAGGCCTTGTGCTACATCTAACCAAAAAGCTTAGTAAATTACTACATACACCTGTATATGTGTAAGGCCCATTTGTGATTGGTTGATAATCAAACTTGAGGTGGGGAATATAAATGTTATTTCTCTTTCATTCTGTCGAATATTTATATATAAAATCATTAACATCAAATTATTCTGATAGCATTGATTCCCTTGTCTCTCTCTTTCCTGCCACCCCTCCTTGTTATCCATTGGTCAAGGCAGGTCTTATAGATAATATCCAGTAGCAGTACTAACTATGGAAGTCAGATAACATTAGTGCGCCAATGTATGAGAACACAGAGCAGAATCTCGCTTATATGTTCGTCTCTGTTTCTTCCGTGGTGTCCAGCATATCGTGATTGTCTTACGTGGATTATTTGTGAGATTTAAGGTAAGCAAGTGTACAACTGGTACCTTGTAGGCTGCTGCTTCCAGAATTTCTTTTAAACAGCATATAACATCCTTGAATTGTTATGATCGAACTCTTTCTCCAAGTAGTTCGTTAAAGTTCAGGTAGTGTTGCCTGAGAATAGCACCGACACTGCTAACAGCTTAGAAGAATTCCCCGTTAATATCTAAAAAATCCTTTTTAAAGCTCTTCTAACGAATTGAGCACTTCCGTATCCGATAGCGCAAACTGTAAACAAACTAAATTTGATACATAAATGTTAATTCCCAAACTGACGTTGAGTCCTAGGCTTCACGTATCTAGCCACACTTAAGAGTACAACGAAACAGTCTGTGCATGCAATATATATATATATATATATATATATATATATATAACTGAGAAACAAGAAAATCTATTAGTATATTCCATCATAAATTTATTTCGCCCTTTAATTGGATGACTCCGTTTAAGTATATCTATTGATATGATATTATAATATTTATGTATATATGATGTTAAGAATTTTTCAAATCATTATCTGATGAAACTCAAACAGGACGAATCATTAGAAGTATATAAATACTTTACCGAGTTGGTTTTCACGTTTTATTTCCGATGTATATAACTCTCTCTCTCTCTCTCTCCCTCTCTCTCTATATATATATATATATAAGTCTATATATATATATATATATAGACTTATATACATCGGAAATAAAACGTGAAAACGTTTTATTTCCGATGTATATAAGTCTCTCTCTCTCTCTCTCTCTATATATATATATATATAAGTCTATAAATATATATATATAGAGAGAGAGACTTATATACATCGGAAATAAAACGTGAAAACCAAATCGGTATATATATATATATATATATAGTTTCGACTCTTCCTTTGATTTCCAATTCTTCTTGTTATGCTTTAGACATCAGAGGACCTTCCAAGTGCTCCAGTATGATTTAGTAACACCGGCACCCACATGTTCCTCAGCTTTTTATTCCTCTTTCAAGGCCAAGAAATTGTCTATTTTTTCGATTACTTTTATTTTGACTCTGTTGTTTGTCTGTGTGACCAATTTTACATAATGACATGTCCTTTTTTTTTCTAGTTAATTAACACTGTCTGGTCTTCTGGTCGGGATAAGGCGATCCGTTTGTATTTCAAAGTTCCGGAGAATTTTATAAGTCTAATTTGCGAGGACTCATTCTAGTTTGTGCAAATACTACTTGGTAGTATAGACATACTTTAATCTCTTCCACACTTTTCAGTGATCATCTTTCCCCATCCAGGCATACTCGTTTGCTATATTTGCTTATTATGATTAACCGCTTTATCTCTATCTCAACATAACCTACATTTGCTGTTCTATTGCCGATTATCATTTTTCTCTTTGATATAATTGGTTTTCACGACATTGTTTTGTGCTGCTATTAAAAGAGATTAGTTTTCTCTTTTGAGGTTTCCTTTTCATAGCCATGTCCAGTATTCTCATGTTCAATCTCCCCAGTCTGTCACTTGAAGTATCCATACAATTTTTTCATCCCATTTCTATTTTCTAATTATTATTATTATTATACATTTGTGTGTGGAGTAACTGGCGACCTTCCTCGGATCCCAAGTGACAGCAAAACTTCGCATTTCTCTTGGACTCTTTTCTGTTTCTAGCGGTCTCAATCTTTTCTGCATTAGTTCCCACTGTTTCTTTTCCAGATTTTTATGCATTGCTTATTATTATTATTATTATTATTATTAGTCGTAGTAGTAGATGTGTTTTTTCTGTTGCTTTTGTTGGTGCCCTAGATGTTTTTGTTCTTGCAATGTATTATAATGATTTGATTGCTCTTTGCATATTACCGTGACAGAGCAATATTAGCATATCTGTGATCATTACGACCATTTTAATTTCGAAAGACAGGTAATTATTAAATGCTAATTATACAATAATTTCTCTTGTTCATTTATGTATTCATTTATTTGCAATTAATTATACATTATTCGTCAACTCCCTCCTTGTGTTGACTCTCAATTGCAGGTGTCCTTTGATATTACTTCACTGTTTACTAATGTTCCTCAAGATGAAGTAATTTCTATTTGTGCGGACTTTTTATATCGCAGTCCGTTAACATCTGTCCCCTTCTTTTCCTGAAAGTGTTTTCGTGGAATTGATGGAATTGCCTACCAAGTCAGGTTCCTTTAGTTTTAATGACACCATGTTCCGTCGAGACGGGATTTTGATGGATTCTCCTTTAGGCCCTATACGTGCTAATATCTTTGTTTGGGTTTTATGAGAAACTACTCTTTGACAAGTTTCCCAAGTCTTATATTTATTTACGTTACATGGATGATACTTTCGCTTGTTTTGATACACGTAATGAAGCTTTGTTATTCTTCCATTGTTTGAATGATTTACATCCTGCTTTAACCTTCAGTATGGATGGAGAGAAGGATTAACAAATTACCATTCTTGGATGTATTAGTTGAACGCCGTTCGTTTGCTTTCGTAACTAGTATATATAGAAAGCCTACGTTCACTAGTTTGTATTTGAGTTGGGATGCTTTTTCTCCTAAGTCCAGGAAGGATAACCTGATCAAGTGTCTCATTCAGGAGTCTTAAGATTTGTACGGATAATAAGATTAAAAGCGAATTTGAACAGATTAAAAATTTATTTTTGGGTATTGGGTATCCTAAGGAAGTCATCGTTTACACCATTAACAAAACTTTTAATAAGTTTAGGAATTACATCAGGCCATTTGGCTCTTCTAAATGCCCGGTTTATGTTAGACTTCCTTGGATTGGATCTCCAAGCCAGTTGATTGCCAATGATTTTTCATCCTCTATTACACACTGTTATGGTTCGAACCATCTTTACAACTCGAGCTGCATTTCGCTCTATTCATGCTCCCTATCTTCCAACAAAGCAATTAAATTCATAAATTTTAATGTTGCTGTAATGCCACATCTATACGGTGCACTTCTCAATGCCTTGGGATTAGAGTTAAACTACATGTTCCAAGAGATATTCGTAACCACACAACATCCGGGCATTCAAAATTGTTCGATTCAGCCATCTGCGAGCATTTGAATGCCTTGAATACTTTTGTGGTTAATTATAGTGATGGGTATTTTGTGGCTTAGCATAGAGCCAGGATCAAACAACGTTTAATTGTTCTAGAGGTCATTTATATTTTACTTTATAGGCCTTCTCTATACAAGCAAAACCCCAAGTTTCTCTGAATTTATTAGGAGATATCGCTTGCTTGACTCAGGGTCGTTTTTAATTTTTTTCCTCCTTCCCTTTGGTCTATCATTTTCATTTTCAACCCCCTTTTATTTAATCTTATTTACATAGTTTTTAAACGACTTCTGAAGGCTGTCGCTTGACAAATCTCAGATGAAAGAGCTCTTGCGATTTCAATAAAATTTCTACATATAGTAAATCTCCTATTTTTGCACATGACTCTTAGCATTTGCCTCTTTAAATTAATTATACGATGAATATCAAGCATTTTAATTCAGAACTGAACTGGAATGCCACCAAATGTTACCTTTGAGTGAATCTATTAAAATAAATATAAATATCGAAAGATAAACACCTAAATTGAATAGATGTTTATACATTGAATTAATGCTTATATATTGAATAGATGCTTCGATATGTTTGTGTTTCTGTGTGACTATGGCTATTTAGTGACTAGCAATAAAACTTTATACATATATTTCTAAATATATGTTTTTCTTTCTTTATATATATATATATATATATATAGTATTCTTTGGTCTAGTTAAACCGGAGTTTTTCTGGTAAAGAGCTCAATGTAACAATAATACAGAGCAATGAATTCTTTAAGAAAAACAACAAAACCGGTCACAGAGGATTATAAATTGATTTTCATCCTGTTACGCATTTTTGAAATTTCCAAAAACACGAAAAAAAAATTAACTGGACTTCTTCAGATCTTTTATCAAAAAGATCTGAAGAAGTCCTGTTAATCTTTTTCGTGTTTTTTAAAATTTTCAAAAATGCGTAACAGGATGGAAATAAATTTATAATCCTATGTGACCGGTTTTGTTGTGTTTCTTAAAGTATATATATATATGTATTTCTCAACCCACAATATTAAACGTATCTGGTGTTATTTTGAAGAGAATTTCATGATATCTCAAATATTACTATTACTTTTTATCATATGCACCTCTCGTCACAGCCATACTCTCTTCCTTGTCTCTCTGTCTGTCTGTCAGTCTGTCTGTCTCTCTCAGTGGATATGATATAAACATATTTTATTCCCAAATAATGAATTGCTGAGAGTGGATACAGATGCACGAATTATATGATATGCACTCATTGTTGAGACGTTACATGATATTGGGAATTTAGTGCAACTTTGATTGCAAATGCAATTGCACAGGGCAAGATAAGCATTCATTAAACAATAAAAAAAAATCTGCTGTTTGTGTTGAGAACAAAGGCTAACACACCCAAACACGCACATATGCTAGTTGTTGATTGGTTAGATTTCATGGCATATCAAGCTTTATTGGTTATTTAATGCCAACTCCATTTTTATACAAATAATCAATTCTATTCCAAAAAATTAATTTTAGCGTGGGTACTCAGTTTGATTGTCAAAAACATTTCTATTTCAGTCTATTCCGTTTATTCAAACAATTCTAATTAAAACAATTCAGTTTAGCAGTTTCCTTCAATTTGACCCATAGATAGGACCCTATCAGATGCTACCACTCCGGGCCAGAGTGGACCTAGGAGCGATGGCATTGAAGGGGTGCTCCGCATTCCCTAAGGCTCCAGCATTACTGGAGCCTCATAATCAGATTATTGATTTTGTTCACACATAGTTAAATGTCAAAACAGTTCCATTTCAAATAATTCAGTTTAGCATAAGTACGCAGTTTCCTTCTATTTGATCCATAGATAGGACCCTAGAAGAAGCTACCACTCCGGGTCAGAGTGGATCCAGGAGCGATGGCATTGAAGGCGTGCTCCGCATTCCCCAAAGCTCCAGCATAACTGGAACCTCATAATCAGATTATTAAGAGTCATATATCCAGGACACTCCTTGAAGGAGTGTTACTCCTCTGCAGAGATGCAGTTGGTGTATTCTGCAGCCCCATACTGCGTACATACACTCACAAGCACACTTACACATACATACATACATACATACATACATTTGAATATGTAACATACACGCACACACACACACAAGCACACATGAACGCACACAGACTTAAAAAACACACGTGCACATAGGTGCACGCACATACCACGTAAATGCACACACATTCATACACACACTCGCACATTAACGCATATACATATATATATATATATATATATATATATACACGCACATACAGACGATTACACAAATACATACATATATATATGCATATACACGCTTACATCTACACACGAACAGATGTGCGCATATACATACACACAGAGACATGCAGGCATCTATACACTTTCATACACGCATACATATACACATACATACACATGTAGCAATACATATTTATGTATATATATACATATATATATTTATTTATACAGTGAAAGAGAGAGAGAGAGAGAGAGAGAGAGAGAGAGAGAGAGAGAGAGAGAGAATGAAAAAAATGATGAAAAAAGTAGTATGACTAATAATTAAGTTTTAGTTTGTTTTGGTTTTATGGTATATCAACAATTGTTGGTTATTTAATGCCAAATCCATTTTTATACATATAAACAGTTCTATTTCAAACAATTCTGTTAAGGCAACCAGGTTTAATGGTTCTAGTATTGCTCTGTATAACGAACAATTCAATTAAACATCAGTCCTTTATTTACACAGTTAAATGTTAAAACAGTTCAATTCAATATAAGTACGCAGTTTACATGCCAAGCCCTTCTATTTCAAACAATTCAGTTTAGCATAAGTACGTAATTTAGTTCTATTTGACCCATAGATTGGACCCTATCAGGTGCTACTACCACGGGACAGAGTGGACCTGGGAGTAGTGGCAATTAAGGGGTACTCTCCATTCCCCAATCACTAGAACCTCACCATCAGATTGTTTAGTGCCGTATCAAGGACACTCGTTGGGGAGTCTTACACCTCTGCAGGGGTGCAGTCAGAGTATTCTACAACTCTAGCCGACAAAGCCATATGACAAATAGGAATATTTCTTTGTTGTTATTCATTTTCTGAATGTTTTTAACTTGTTTCAACTTGTCGTTGCCAGGGGAAAATTAATATGTATTCGAGATGAATAGATAAAAATATAAAAAATTAAGTAAATACATAATTAGAAATTATATTTATCAACAATTACTTTCTCTTCTTGTTTCGATCTTTGCTCATTGTCAGTAAAATGTAAAAAACTTTTGTAAAAATAACTTTTTACTTCAATAAATTCAACTACCTAGGAAGCAGCGTCTCATCAACCGAAAAAGACATCGACACACGGCTAACGAAGGCATGGATCGCTATCGTTCGATCATATGGAAATCAAACCTGACCGATAAAATGAAACGCAGTTTCTTCCAGGCTGCGGTCGTGTCGATACTGCTATATGGATGCACTACTTGGACGCTGACTAAACGGTTGGAGAAGAAGCTAGACGGCAATTATACAAGAATGTTAAAAGCAATATTGAACAAGTCCTGGCAGCAACACCTCACAAGGCACCAACTATACGGTCACCTACCACCGATCACGAAAACTATCCAAGCTAGACGAACCAGACATGCCGGACACTGCTGAAGAAGCAAGGACGAGCTCGTAAGCGATGTACTCCTGTGGACGCCCGCATATGGCCAATCAAAAGCAGGACGACCAGCTCGAACATACATACAGCAGCTATGTGATGATACGGGATGTAACCCTGAAGACCTGCCAGAGGCGATGAATGATAGGGAGACGTGGAGAGAGAGGGTCAGGGATATCCGTGCTAGTCACACGACATGATGATGATGATATATATATATATATATATATATATATATATATATATATATATATTAACAACACAAATCTTAAATCATTTTTCAGATCAATTCTTTTCAATATATATATATATATATATAGTCATCCACAGACAGACTGCTTCGTTGTATCACAACTCTTCAGTGTGGCTAGACGATCGAGATGCTTCAAGTCGGGATCGAAACCCAACTTACTTTACATCAGCTGGATACCTTACCCCAGAGACATTGATATGCTCAACGTAAGTGAAGGATTTTTTACGTATACCTTTTTACATATACGTATACAGATTTATAGATTCTGACACCACACTATGAAAACAATTATAACAATATAATTTCCCACGGTAATTCTTGTCCAGCTGTTTTGACTGTGAGTTCGTCGAAAGTGAGTTCGAATTCCAGTAGGAATAGCAACACTACTGTTCTTCTAAGGTGGGGGGTTATAGCATTGAATAACCTAGAAGTTTGATAAACCGTTAAAAAATCTAAGGAAGAACATTAGTGGAGGAGCTTTTATCCAAATTTTTTTTCTCTGACTTTTTTCAGTCACTGGGTAATGAAGACTTGAAATTTTGCTAACTTTTCTAGCGTACAGGTGAAAACGTTCACCGCATGAACATTTTTACTAGCTTATAAGTCCTCATAAAGATATAGTTGGATGCTATGCCAGTAATTACTACTACAATAAAAAAAGAAAAAAGAAATAGATTTATTGTTGATTTATGTAACTTAAAATCTAGCTCGTAAGGTAAGCATCTAGTTTCACAAGTTAAAGAATTGAATATTTTCAGCTTAATAACTCATTTTTTTTATTAGATAAGACTTCATAATGAAATTATGTCATTTAAAGTTAAGACAACATTTATTATTCATTCTTAAGCATAACTTCTTACATTTCATAATTTTGTGCTCTAAATTACCACCATTAAGTTATTCAGCGAAGATGTTTGTTTGTTTGGTTGGTGGGGTTTTATAACATATCAACTCATGTTGGTTATTTTATGCCAACATCTGTTCATACATATGATTTGAAAATGAATAGCTTGTTGGTAACGTTTTAAAACTTGCCAGAACTCATTTGATTGTATACAAATGGTTTTAAATATTCCTATTTTTTGTTTGTACACAGTTAAAGGATTTCAAGTTTTCCTATTTATGGTTTGGTTTGGTTTTCTTTGTTTAATGGCATATCAACCTTTGAAGGTTATTTAATGCCAAAGCTGTTCTCCAAGAAGAAAAGTAGTGGTATTATTTAACCCATCGCAGGGGGGATAAGGGGGTTCATACCTTTCCCAAGCGTATTTGCCCGAATGTGAACGTAATAGCGTGACTGGAGTAGGAACTCGCTTACTACGATTCCGCAGTCCATCGCTTTAACTATAACACCTCTAAGACACCCCTGCTATTTATGGTTTGCATACAGTTAGTTTGTTCCAACTGTTACTATCTAACACAAAGAGTTCAATTTGCCCTTTGTTAAATAGTTTCAAGGGTTTCTAGCTAATACTAATTATTCAGTTGAATATTAATCATTTGTTTACGCTCAGTTAAATTATTTCACGTATTGCGAATGATTAAACCGTAATAAGTAAGTAAATTTGGCGACCGTAGTCGAGGGTGACCCGAAGGCTCTCTTTTCGATATCTACTACACCAAGGTGTAGGAGAGGGCGCTACTCCTTTTCCTGGGTTGCTCCACTTTACCCTCGATTCTTACCTTAAAATGCCGAGTGTTAAGCAAATTAGCATCAAGTGCTATTTTGTAAGTCTTTGGTATGACTCAACCTGGGATTGAACCCAGGCCTTCCGGGCCATTGGTGATGTGCGATCCTAACAAATGCTACCACTTTAAGTCAGAATTGACATGGGAATAATGGCAATGAAGATGTACTCCATATTCTCAAAAACTCCAGGACTGGAGACTCAGTGTCAGATGGTTTAGTGCCATATCCAATACATGCGTTGTAGAGGGAGGGATCTTAGACCTCTGCAAAGATGCACTTGCCTCAATCTCCAGCCCCAGTCAACTAGGTTGACATAAGATGATGTTCGACTTGACAGAATTAGAAGATACGATTCTAACTTAATTAATCATTGAAAACAAAGCAATTTCTTGATTTAACAGCGGAGTTAAACAATTTCACATCCGAAATTTTTCACAGTAAATCTCAGCGTTCACTTTCCATACCAAGTGTTGAAAACAAGAGGAAAAGAAGTAGTCAGTTTTTTTATGGATCCATATTGAGTAAAAAGAAAGTTATTGTGTATATTATAAATAAATCATCATTTGCTTAAATGTTCTTCTTTGTCGGTGGATGAAAAGTAAAATCTCCATATAAGACACCTGCAACTTTTCAGTAATAATGAAGAAGAAAAGCCATTAAGTTGGTATTTTTTCCTGCTGGTAAAATGACAGTATTTCAAAGGCAGGTTAAATTTGTTCATAAACTCGTAACTTGCACCATTTGTATCTGTTATATATATATATATATATATAGATAGATATATATAGTGAATGCAACTTCTTTGCTGAAAAAAGACATCTCCTCGATTCACAAAGAGTACCCTTGGGAACACGTTAGGGTACTCAGGCCAAAAATACCCTTGCACACCCTATTGAATGAGTGACCAAAAAAATTAGCTGATTTTTCTGTTGACTATACCACTATACATTCTCATGTATCTTTTCAATCCACATACATTCTTAAACGATTAACATGAGTTCTCTGTAGCTTGATGCTGAAAGACTTTTATAAAGCGAGTCTTCGAAAGTTTGCTATCATAAAATCACGTATAACAAACAAGTCAAGCTTTGGACAAACAAAACCTCAAACAGACTTTACAAACATGTTCAGGCAGTAAAGTGCCTGGGAACAAGATCAAATCCATGGAATGGAGAAGCGTCTTCCCCTACACCTCGGTGTAGTAGCTATTGAAAAGGAGCCTTCGGGTCACCCTCAACTAAGGACGCCAACTTTACTTTACTTATATATATAGAGTATTCGTGTTAAACAGCATTCCCCAGATAAGTTCTATTCGTGTTTCTCTCGAACTGTGTTATATGTTTATATTCTTTTGTTAGTTGAATGCTAATGGAATAAATGTATGTTATATGTTGTCGAATTCGCCGCTGTGTTTAATTTTATTTTACTATTCATTCTGATAAGTTGATTCCATGCAATAATTCCTCAACCTGTTGTCGATACGTTTTTTATTATTATTTCCCGAGAAATATCCGTACGAGCCAACTCGGGAAATTGGACGATTTATATATTTTTATTCGTTTACGTACGTCTCTTTCCTGACGTTTCCGGGGCAAGTAGGAATACCAAAATATCAAGAATATCGTCTGGACATGAAAGAAGGATGTTAAAAATACAGTGGCTATCTTTAGGACAGAAAAGATGGACGTAACAGTTGTAAAAGTTCGTTGGTTGTTTATGGTTCGAATATTGTCTATTTTATGCTGCTCAGTTTAATTAATGAAATGTTTAATTTACTTTCAACAATCAACTTGGGAAACCCATTATTTATAAATGGTTGTTAAATATTTTTAAGTTCGTCAAGGAAGATAGTTAGAGAGGAAGAGATGAGTTTAGCACTGGAAATAAGCGTTTTTAAGATGGTTCGTTAATAACGAAAGGGGCATTCACTAAAGCAATTGAGGGTGCAAGGATTAATGTTGATAGTTTTTTTGTTTTTTGTTTTTTCATGTAGAGGTAGTAAATTTGTTAATATTGCTTGTGTCGATTAGGACACAAAAAAAATTGAATTTTATTGTTGATACTAAGTTCTTGAGTGAGGTTAAGAACGGAATTATTTTGAAAGGTCTCTTGTTGAATTCATTAGTGCTATTAGTGAAGGGTATATCGTCAACGTACCTTAAATAAATATTCGGTTTATTAATTGTATCAAACACACACACACACACACACACACACACACATATATATATATATATATATATATATATATATATATATATATTACTTTAATATCATCTAACATGAAAAAAAATCACCATTGAAAGGTTTGGGACATAATTGATATTTATTTATTGGGACATTATTAATATTTATTTAGTCTTGAAGTTATGTTCTCCAAATTTTTGTGTAAGAAACAATAAAACATCAATTAAATTAGGAAGGTTTTTATTTAAAAAAGTATTTTAAAAAAGGCAAAAAGAAAAGAAAATTTTTAGCTTTGGTAAAATAAATTTTCCAGTCATTAAAGAAAGCCGAAAATAATGATATTCTTAATTGATGATACAAAAAGTACGGAATATAAGAAATGAAATAAAACCTGATTGTGATGGCTTTATACAAGTACATGTCAAAGCATAATAAAAGTCCAAACTAAAATAAAAAGAAAAATCAGTTTTATCTTTTCTTTAATCCGCTAAAAAATCACAAATCTGGACGAATAAAAAAAACATTTATTCCAAAGGGATATAAAAATCCACGAAAAAAATTTCATCCTTTAATAGTCGGTTATTATTCATTTAAATTTCTTTTTAATTGTTAATACCGTTGGTTGAGCCAGACGAGGTAGTTTGATGGTTGCAAAGAATATTCTTGAGTTCCCATTTATCTCAAGCTAACTCACTGAAATTCAAAAAGAAAACATAAATAGTTACAAATTCCACACAACTATTCGGAAAATTTTGTGAAATCGGTTAAAAAAGATCCTTTAATAACTGCAGTAATTTCAAAGTCTAAGTGACCAGGCATAATGTTGTGAATTCAACATAGAAAAACTAGAGCACGGTGAAAATAAAAATAGGTTAATGGAGCGTCTAATTTTCAGTGATTAGTCGGCTGTAACTTGCAGCAATGAAATGTAAATGTTTCTCTACAAAACTGTATCGTGTGTGTCAGTATCTTGGCTTTACTTAAATCAATTTATGAAAGTGCCTCTATCTTATTTTCCGCCTTGTTGTTGGGGTGTAGAGTAGCCTGAGTGTATCCTCAATAGAAGGGTTAGAAGCTCAAAAACGTGATATCTTGTGTATAACATTAAGCTGCATCTAATGGTGAGGCTTCAGCAACTGCTCTAGATCTCCTTTGCAGTTACTCCCAGGTCTACTCTGACCCAGAGTGGTTATACCTGTTAGGGCCGCATCTCTCGGTCAATTTATTTGCATATTATTATTATCAAAAAGGAAAACTTGATATCATCCGTGTGCTAAAAAATCTATAAACTACACATAGAATGTAAATATAAAGGTAAAATTTTGACATTAAATAACCCCTTAAGGGTTGACATGCCGTGAAAATCAATGAATGATTCAACCAAGAAAATTGTATATCGTTAGTAGATATCTTTTATATTAAAAATACAATATTATTTAGCGTTATATATTTGCACCCATAAATATCCTTTTTTTTTAATATAAAATTGTGAAGAATGCGTTCACAATCTTAGGGTTTTTTTTGTTTTTTGTTTAATGACATATCAACCTTTGTAGGTTATTTAATGCCAAATCTATTCTCCTAGAAGAACAGTAGTGATACTATTTAACCCATAGCTGGGAGAATAAGGGGGTTCATACTTTTCCTAAGGGTACTTGCCCGAAAGTGAACGTAATAGCGCGACTGGAGTACAAACTTGCTTACTACGATTCTGCGGTCCATCGCTTTAACCATTACACCACGAGGACACCCCCTTCACTATCTTAAATAATTATCTTTTAAATAAATATTTGTAAGTAACAATTTATTTTCAGAGACGCTATATTCTTTGATAAAAACTGATATTTAGTAAGTATTAATTCTATTCATTTTTTCCGAACTTCAAGAAGGATTCAGATAAATAGATTAAGTAACTTTTTCTTATTCTTTCTTGAAGATTTAAAGATTGGTTTGACGATGACGTTAGCGTTTTTTTTTCCACGATGCCATCAGTAGTCATTATTTAAACATCGTTTATTTATTCATACGACAAAGTGTTTTATTGTCTCAGAGTCTTGCGGTACAACAATTCCTCGAGGTATTAAATATATGCTAAATGAATCTACTTGCCAATGTCACGTTTGAAACTTCAACGCTAAGTGAAAAAAATCTGACGTATTTTGGCTAGTGAAGCCTTTATTAGAATAAACAGCTACTAACTTATCTCGTGATCGTGGTATACTTTCCATAATAACACTGTCTTTTTTGTTTTGTTTTCACTGACTTTTAGCGTTTATACTAAAAAAAAGTACAGATAAAATAAAATTAAATTAATATTTTTGTTTTAAAAATAAGGTTAAAGATCTTAAAAGTATCCAAGAAGGAACGTACATCAAGGTGATTTTTATTTCTTTTTGTTTTTAGCTAGAATTACCACATTTCATCATCATCATCATCATGTCGTGCCGCCAGCACGGATATCCCTGACCATCTCTCGCTACTTCTCCCTATCATTCATCGCCTCCGGCAGGTCTTCTGGGTTACATCCCGTGTCCCCACATAGCTGCTGTATGTAAGTTCGGGCTGGTCGTCCTGCTTTTGCTTGGCCATATGTGGGGGTCCATAGGAGTATGTCACTTACAAGCTCGTCCTTGCTTCTCCAGCAGTGTCCGGCGTGTCTGGCTCGTCTAACCTCTGTTTATACTTTTTCCAAAGTGTTATCGGGAGAAAATAGAATGGATAATCTTTTTCAAAAATATACTACCACGGTTCCATAACTATTGCTAGATTTAGTGCGTGAAATTTATATAAAACTATAACAGTGGGGATAAAGTTTTGTCTTCTGTAAGGGGAGAGGTTTTCTTACGAAATAACTTATACATTTTTGTTTATTCAGAATCCATGAGGATTTTATTCACGTGTATTGGTTTGATCAGCCATTTTTCTCCCATTTCTGTCACATGATTGAGCACACAAAATGAAATGATCCGAAATAATAACATCCATTTCATTTTTTATGGAAACTTATACACACACACACACACACATATATATATATATATAAATATATATACACACATATATATATATATATATATATATATATATATCATCATCATCATCATCATCATCATGCCGTGCTGCCAACACAGATCTCCCTGACCCGTTCTCGCCATTCGTCTCTATCGTCCATCGCTCCTGCGAGGTTTTCAAGGCTATATCCTGCATCGGCACAGAGCTGTCGTATATAGGTTCTTGCTGGTCGTCCTGCCTTTGCTCGTCCATGTGAAGGGGTCCACATATTACAGTTTGTTTTACGTCATTTCCACTTTCAAATAAGCAACCGTTACCGCCTTGTCATTTTTACCGCTACACCGATACAGGCAAGGTAAAAACATCTAAAACATTGACATAGAAAAAAATAGAAAATTATTATGGATAAATATGTACTAGGTATTAAACATGTTCACACACACACACACACACACACACACACACACACACACAGATGGATAGCACTGATTTTTAAGCTTTCTTTGTTCCCTTACAAGGGACCGTTTATAAGAATTCAAGTTAGAAAATATTTCGTACAACAAAAATGTATAATTCTTTCGGCAAAATACATCTCTTGGATGCTGTTGTATGCGTCATCAGTGATGTCTTTAGTTTATTGGGATTTCAGGTCTTTATATATATATATATATATATATATATATATATATATATATATATATATATATGTGTGTGTGTGTGTGTGTGTGTGTGTGTGTGTGTGTGTGTGTGTGTGAATGAGAGAGAGAAAAAAGTAGTGAGAAAGAGAACTTTTGGGTGTTTTTGCATTTTCTGTTTAAATTTATTAATTTAGTAAAATATTTTGTTAAACATACGAAGACTATTTTTGTCAAATAAATTTATTTAAATATCTTCCTGTAGATAAATTTCGTATTTTTTAAAGTTCAAATTTCATATAATGCATTGAAAAAAATTTGCCAATATTAATCATAAACTATAGTTAGTGTCGATTTTCTCTCTATATAGCTATATTTTTGTTATAACCACTGGCTACGTTCAAGCATAATCTTATTGTTCAGCCGAGAAAAGAAAAAATTTTCCGTCAATTTATTTCGGGTAAATTGACGTGTAAAAACTTGGCATGACGAATTGTTTGTTTCCTGAGCTTGTGAATAAATATAGATGGGTAAAATTCATATCAAGAATTTCTGCGAATTTGTGACATTATAAGTTTTTATATTATTAAGAGACAGTAAAAAAATTCCTGCTATTCGCCAGGTGAATCTACTTTAAAAGTTCTTATGTTCGTCTACCTGAAAAAAAAAGAATAGAATTAATTATGAAATCTCTAAAGGAAGCAAATTATCAGAGACAATCTCAGCTAATTAGAATTAGAATAATGAATGACGTTCTAAAATTCCACAACTTCTCCTTAGTATGTGTACACGAATATAGACTAGTCAAACTAGTCATGATAAAAGATTTTAATTGACCTGAGCATAACCGTAGAGTATAACAAAGATCGCACAGAAAATTGAACATAAAAGAATGGTAGAAAAACGCCATTGGCTGGTTTCCCTTACCACCACCACCACCACAACGTTACCCTATTAGAATCGGTGATGGTGATATTTATGAAAAACCGGCTCTCTTTATTTACGGAAGTCGGGTCTTTGTTTATAGCTACGACTCTGGCCAGCAAAAAAAATCTGAATTTCAGCCTCTAACCAAAACATCATAGGACTTAAAAACTGAACAAGTTCCATTAACTCTCAGTTTTTCAAACCTTAGAGAATGTTATATTCCCGTAATTATCCGAGAAAAACAGCAGATGGAAAATATAAGAGTTCGCTAAAATATTCATAGGCTGACCAGTATAGTTTCATGGGATATAACCAAATGAGGTTTATTTTTCAACATAGTCCTCTTTATAGTCTACACACTTCTCCAATCAGTGTTTCAGTGCATTGATCCCACTGGTCAAAAACTCATCATCATCATCAGATATTAAGTCATCATATAAACTTTTTAGCCTAAGAACTTTTCATCTCACCCTCATCTATTTCTACAAAAATGAACAAAATCACACATATATGGAACAAGAAAAGTAATATTATTTCATAGTTTTCTATACACATTGAATGACTCAGCCCCCCTTCTCTCTCTCTCTCATATATATATATATATATATATATATATATATATATATATATATATATATATACGGATTATGAATGAAATATTTATATTAGTATATGATATACATATGTGTGTGTATATGAATGAATGCGAGTATTTGTGTGTGTTTGGTTCCATACGACAGACACTTCATTCCTACCTATTTTATTGCTGATCCATTCAAGATTAAATGAATTCAAAATGGCGGCGACTTTTTTCCACGAGTACTTTCGGTCCCTGCTGTCGAGACTTTTAACACTTAACATATCCGACACTAGTTCCATCCCTTAATACCTCAAAACACATCAGTTCTCCTCCTCCAAACGCAGAAAAATTATAAAAGAAAACATCTCCATGCTGCTCAAAGCAAAAAAACAAATCCTCGAACCTCTCCATTTAAAGATTAACAAACGTTCTTTGAGAAAGATCAACTTCGGACATAGCAGTCATATTCTAAAATGTCTTTAACACTATCCCTGCCAATTCTTCCTCTTACTTCTAGTAAAAGTATTTTCTTCTCTAAAACCCCTCCCACTTGTTCTTCCTCCTACCCCAGCTATAAATGTATATGACTTTTCATTGTCTTTGTCATTTCATTATCCATTCACCGAAGCTGCTTCCGGTTGGGGGCTGAAAGTATTTGGAAAAAATAGGGCACCTTCCTGAATTTATCCTTCCCGAAGTCAAACGATTTGTATAAAGTCATGTACCGATCAACGATGAAATAGACAGAAACAAAGTGTCTGTCCTATTTAATCAAACATACATAAAAGAAAAAAAATGCTACATACACAGGCGTGCACATACACCTATATTCGGGTGGATAAATAGATAGATTACTTATGCAAGAAACTGACAATTATACTTTAAAATTGTAACTTGGAATATATATTTATGTATTTGTGCAAGAGAGAGAGAGAGAGAGAGAGAGAGAGAGAGAGCGAAAGAGAGGAGGGTTTGGCTGTAAAGAGAGGTGCATATGATAAAGGTAAACAGTGAATTACTTGAGATATTATGAAATTCTCTTTAAAATCAAACCAGATACGTTTAACACTGTGGGTATAGAAACCAGTTTTGAGTTGATCATGTACGAAATTAAAATAACATTTGCAAAAACACTTTTATCTATTTCGACAGAAAACCTTGAAGTGTCCATGAAAGATGTCACTTAAAGACAAAGCTAAAATTTAAATAATTTACACCTGTAAAATTGAAAAAAAAACAAACTATAGAACACAGTTTACGGGCACGCAATTTAATCTTTTTTAGAACATCCTCAGGAAAAAAAATAAATGGGAAAAGTCAATTATATTTTAAGATTCCGTATGCAAGCTGTTTTATAATATGGTATAAAATTTTCATTCTTTTTTCTTTACAGGCAGGTTTTTTTTTTGTTTTTTCATTGCTTTTATATATTTTTTATTGCGTTTTTTTCAAAGAAAGAATGTGAAAGACTGCCTTAAACTAAATGCCGTTTCTCCTCCTTTTTTTAGAATCTATATAATGATTAATGACAAATGAATAAATTCGTACATGTGCTTGATAATAGGGTTTTGTTATCTCCCTTGAGAAATCTTAACGATATAGGTGAGCGTAAATATATAGCTTCACTATTAGTACTAGGTTACAAATTGTTTTAGAAACTCCTTATGTATAAATTGGAGCATATTAATGCTATTGCGCAAACAAAAATATCGCTTGACCAGTTGGCTGGGGCTGTAGAATAGACTGACTGCTTCTCTGGAGAGGTGTAAGAACCTCCCCCCTCTAACGATATGATACTAAACAATCAGATGGTGAGGTTCCAGTAATGCTGGAATTTTGGGGAAGGCAGAGTACCCTTTCATTGCCATCACTCCCAGGTCCGCTTTGGTCTGGAGTGGTAGCACCTGACAGGGTCCTGTCTATGGGTCAAATAGAACTAAACAGTATTCTTATGCTAAACTGAATTGTTTGATATCTGTCAATATTTCTGAGATGAGGTATTATGTACATTATTTACATTTTTCGGACTATTGTCCTCATGTTTGTCGCCATGTTTATCACAACGTTTCGGCCGTTGTACGCTCCGGCCTTCTTCAGATGGTTGGAATGTCGAACTTAACCCTTTATTTCACTTACAGGGGTAGACTGTTCTAGTTCCACGAGCCATGTTTAATGGATGTCAGTTATCAGTTATTTCCTGTTAATTTTCCCTCTGAAAGTTCTCCACTGCCTTCACCGGGTTTTGAACTGATACTCTTTAGGTATGTCACTGGATCTAACCAATAGTCCAAATAATGTAAATAATGAATTGTTTGACATATAACAGTACCATTTTACTGTGCTACAAAAATAAAATTTTCACCCAATAACAGTAACTATTTTCTATCCGGAGGAGCATCATTTTGACGAAATATGAAATGAGCATGAACAGTTCTTTCTGTGGCAATTATATATTCACAAGTCTTAAAAAAAACTATCAAACGCAAACACACCATGTGCACCGGTCAAAGCTATGGTCGTAAATGGAAAAATGATGAGACCTTAGATAGATGGAGTTACCATTACCACTTGCTTATATTTGCTTGCATCACACAGGAAGCAGTTTAAAATGTCAGCAGTATTTCTATGGTACCGGTTTTACCCTATAACTGCTGTATAATCCCTCATACCTGCCACCCTAATGGCGGAATTAGAATACACTAAATTCCCCGCAGAGGAATAAACCCCAAAGTCTTGGATATAACACTAAACTGCATCAGGTGGTGATGTTCCTGTTCTAGAATCCATTCAGTACCATTACTAAATGTCTACACTTATCAGTAGTAACTGTAAGGGAACTAACTAAGAGTCAAATAGACTTGTTAGAAAATCATTTGTATTAGATAGGAATACTTGATATATAACCCTAAACTCTGGGCATAAAATAACCCTGGACGGGTTGACATGCAGTAAAAATCAATCATTCATTCAATCAAATTAATCCCTGAGAATTTCTTTTTGCCTGATTTTGTATGTATTTTTGATCAAAAAAGCATAAAGAAAAAGTTTTTTTTATAGTAATTAAAACTTTACTAAATAAATACTCAAAAGCTAATACTTCTTATTTACTTCTCCGTAAACAGCAAGACGCTGTGAACATGATAGATTTAACGGTGATATTGAGCTTTCTGAATGAATTGTAGTTTCTGTGGAAATAAGAAGCATGCATTACTTTGGGAGCGACCCTCTAATGAGTGCGACATGCAAGCTCTCACTCATTGCAGGCAAAAAGGCATAAATAAGCGTTGAGACAAATAGAAAAATTATTCACTGCCACTTGAGTCTAGACAGCATTTATGGGAGATTTAAATACAGATGCAGATGCACATTCTTAGAGAAACAGAAATCGTTGTAGAAAATGGAATTGAAGACCCGAGTTCATATCTGACTGGAGAAGTTGTTTGAGCTTTTGGGAAAGGCATGCATCTGTGTTTCTTCTCTCTAAATGTGGATAAATA